>CAOLHI010007763.1:0-17013 GCA_948474755.1 Ctenosaura bakeri
AAAATTTTTTTTTTAAAAAAAAAAAAATTTTTCCCAAAAAAGAAACCTTAAAAAATTCCCCCCCCAAAATTTTTTTTGGGGGCCCTAAAGTTGGGGGGTTTAAAAACTTAAAAAATTTTTTTTTTTGGGGGGGGTTTTTTTTTAAAAAAAATTTTGGGGGGGGGAAAAAACCGGGGAAAAAAAAAAAAAAAATTTTTTGGGGTTTTAAAAAAAGGGGTTTTTTTTCCCCAAAAGGGGGGAAATTTTTTTAAAAAACCCCTTTTTTTTTTTTTCAAAACCTTTGGGGTTTTTTTTTTTTTAAAAAACCCCAAAAAAACCCCTTTCCCCCCCGGGGGGGGGGGGGCCTTTTCCCCCTTTTTTGGGGGGAAAAAAAGGGGGGGGGGGTTTGGGTTTGGCCCAAAAAATTTAAAAGGGGCCCCGGGGTTTGGGGGGAAAAAAAAAATTTTTTGGGGGGGCCCTTTTAAAAAACCCCCGGGGGGTTTCCCCTTTTTTAAAATTTTTGGGGGGGGTTTTTTTAAAAAATTTTTTTGGGGGGAAAAAAAAAAATTTTTGGGGTTTTTTTTTAAATTTTTTTTCCAAAAAGGGGAAAAACCCCCCCCTTTTTTTCCTTTTGGGGTTTTTTTTCATTTTTTTGGGGGGGGGGTTTTAAAAAACCAAATTTTTTTCCCTTTTTCCCCCCTTTTTTTTTAAAATTTTTAAAACCCCCAAAAAAATTTAAAAAAAAGGGGGGGGGGGGGGGGGGGGTTTTTCCCCCCCTTTCCCCCCAAAAAAAAAAAATTTTTTTTGGGGGAAAAAAAGGGGGGGGGGGTTTTTTTTTGGGGGGGAAAACCCCCCAAAAAAAAAAAAAACCTTTTCCAAAAAAAAACCCCAAAGGGGGAAAAAAAATTTTCCCCCTTTTTTTTTCCCCCCCCCCAAAAAGGAAAAACCCCCCTTTTCCCCCCTCCCTTTTTTCCCTTTTTTTTGGGGGGGGGGGGGGAACACCCGGGGGGGTTTATTTCCCCCCCCAAAAAAAAAAAAAAAATTTTTTTTCGGGGGCCCCCCCGGGGTTTTTTTTTTTTTCCCCTTTTTTTTTTCCCCCGGGCAAAAAACCCCCGGGGGGGGGGGTTTTTAAAAATTTTTTAAAAACCCCCGGGGGGTTTTTAAAAAGGGGGGAATTGGGGGGTTTTTTCCCCAAAAGGGGGGGGTTTTTTTAAAAAAAAAAAAGGGGGGGGCCCCCCCGGGAAACCCCAAAAAAAAAAAGGGGGGAAAAATTTTTTTTGGGGAAAAAACCCCCCCCCCTTTTTTTTTTTTTTTTTTTTTAAAAAATTTTTTTTTTTTTTTTTTCCCCCGGGAAAAAGGTTTTTTTAAATTTAAAAATTTTTTGGTTTTTAAAAAAAAAAAAAGGAAAAAAAATTTTTTTTTTTTTTTAAAAAAAGGGCCCCTTTGGTTTAAAAAAAAAAATTTTTTTAAAAAAAAACCCCCAGCCCCAAAAACCTTTTTTAAATTTTTTTGGGAAAAAAAATTTTAAAATTTTTTGGGGAAAAAAAAATTTTTTTTTTCCCTTTTTTTCCGGTTTTTTTTTTAAAAAAAAAAAATTTTTTTTTATTTTTGGGGGGAAAAATTTTTAAAAATTTTTTTTTTTTTCCCCTTTAAAAAATTTTTTCCCCCTTTTTTAAAAATTTTTTTAAAAAAAAATTTTTTTAAATTGGGGGTTTTTTTTTAAAAAAATTTTTAAAACCCCCTTTTTTAAAAAAAAAGGGGTTTTTTTTTTTTTTAAAATTTTTGGGGAAAATTTAAGGGTTAAAAGGGGGAACCAAAAAAAATTTAAAATTTTGGGGTTTAAATTTTGGGGTTTTCCCCCCCAAAAAAAAGGGGGCCCCCTTTTTGGGTTTTTGGGGTTTTGGGGGGAAAAAAAAAAAAAAAGGTTTCCCCAAAAAAAAAAATTTTTAAAAAAAAAAAATTTTTTTTTTTTTAATTTTTAAAAAAAAACAAAAAAAACCCCCCCCAAATTTTTAAAAAATGGGGGTTTGGGGGGTTTTTTTTAAAATTTGGGGCCCCCCTTTTTCCCCCCCCTTTTTTTCCGGGTTTAAGGTTTTAAAACCCCAAAAATTTTTTTTTTGAAAAAAAGAATTTAAAAAATTTTAAAAAAATTTTTTTTTTAAAAAAAAAAAATTTTTTTTTTCCCCAAAAAAAAAAAAAAAAAAAGGGGTTTTTTTTTAAAAAAAACCAAAACCCCCCAAAAAAAAGGGGGTTTTTTTTTTTTTAAAAAAAAAAAAACCCCCCCAAAAATTTTAAAATTTTTTTTTTTTTTCCCCCCCCCAAATTTTTTTTTGGGGGGAAAAAAAAAAAAAATTTGGGGGTTTTTTTTTTTTGGAAAAAAAAATTTTTTTAAAAAAGGGGGAAAATTAAAATTTAAAAATTTTTTTAAATTTTTTTCCAAAAAAATTTTTTTAAAGCAAACCCCCTTTTTTTTTTTTTTTGGGGGGCCCCCCAAAAAAAAACACCCTTTTCCCCCCCCTTTTTTTAAAATTTCCCCCTTCCCCAAAACCCCCTTTTTTTTTTTTTTTTGGGTTTTTTTTTCCCCCTTGGGCCCCTTTTTTTTGGGGGCCCAAAAAGGGGGTTTTTTTTTTTTCCCCCCCCCCCCCCCAAAAAACCCCCCTTTTTTTTTCCCCTTTTGGGTCCCAAAAACCCCCCGGGTTTTTGGTTTTTTGGGGTTTTTCCTTTTTAAATTTTTTGGTTTTTTTTTTTTTTTTCCTTTTTTTTTCCTTTTTTTCCCCCTTTTTTTTTTTTTTTTTCCCCCTTTTTTTTAAAAAAACCCCTTTTAAAAAAAACCCGGGGGCCCCCCCAAAAAACCTTTTTTTAAAAACCCCCCCCTTTTGGGCCTTTAAATTGGGGGAAAAAAAAGGGGGGTTTTTTCCCCCCCCCCCCCCCCGGGGGAAACCCCCCCCCGGGGGGGGGGCCCCCCAAAAAGGGGGGGGAAAAAGGGGGGGGAAACCCCCGGGGGGGGGGTCCCCAAAAAAATTTGGGCCCCCCCCTTTTTGGGGGGGGGGGGGGGGAAAAAAAAAAAAAACCCTTTTTTTCCCCCCCCCAGGAACCCCCCCCCGGGGCCCCCGGGGGGGGCCCCGGGGGGGGGGCCCCCCGGTTTTTTCCCCCCCCGGGGGGGGAGGCCCCCCCCGGGGGGGGGGCCCCCTTGGGGGGGGTGGAAAAACCGGCCCCGGGGGGTTTTGGGAAATTTTTTTTCCTCCCCCCTTTTCCCCCCTTAACCTTTTCCCCCAAAAACCCCGGGGGAAAAAAGGGGGGTTTGGGGGAAAAATTTTTGGGAAAAATTTTTTGGGGGCCCCCCGGGGGGGCCCCCCTTTTTTTGGGGGGGAAACCCCGGGGGGGTTTTTTGGGGGGGGGACAAAATTTGGGGAAAAGGGAAAAGGGGGGGGGGGGGGAAAAAAAAAAAACCAAACGGCCAAGGGGGCCCCAAAACCCCCCCAAAAAAAAACCCCCAAAAAAAAAAGGGGGGGCCCCCCCCCCTTTTGGGGGGGAAAAAAAAAGGGGGCCCGGGAGGAGCCGGGGGGTACCGGGGGGGGGGTTTTTCCCCCCGCTTTAATTTCCCCCCGGGGGGGGAAAGGGGGGTTTTTCCCGGGCCCGAAAAAAGGGGGGGGGAAAAAGGGTTTCCCGGGGGGGGGGGCCCAAAAAGGGCCGGGAAAAAACCCCCCCCCCCCCCAAAAAAAATTTTTAAAAACCGGGGGGGTTTTTTTTTGGGGAAACCCCGGGCCAAAAAACCTTTTTAACCGGGGGGGGCCCCGGGGGGGTTTTTCCCCCCCCAAAAAGGGGGGGGCCGGGGGTTTTTGGGGGGGGGGCCCTTTCCCGGCCTTTTTAACCCCCCCCAAAAATGGGGAAAAAAACCCGGGGGGCCCAATTGTTTCCCCCCCCCGGGGCCCCAAAGGGGGGCCCCTTTTTTTGGGGGGGCCCCGGGGGCCCCCCCCAAAAAAAAAAATTTTTTTTTTTTAAAAAAAAAAAATTTTTTTTCCCCCCCCCGGAAACTAAAAAATTTTTTTGGGGGGCCCCCCCCCCTTTTTTTGGGGGTTTTTTTGGGGGGAAAAAACCCCTTGGGGAAAAAAAACCCCAAAGGGGGGGGGGGCCTCCCAAGGGGCCCCCCCTTTTTAAAAAAACCCTTTTTTTTCAAAAACCCCCCCCCCTTTAATTTTTTAAGGGGCCCCGGGGGGGAAAAAAAGTTTGGGGGTTTTTTGGGGGGGTTTTTTTTTTTTTTTTCCCCGGGGGGGAAAAAAAAAATTTTAAAAAAGGGGGGGGGGGGGGGAAAAAAACCGGGGCCCCCCCCGGGGGGGGGGAAACCCCCCTTTTGGGGGGTTTTTTTGTCTTCCCCCCGGGGGGGGCAATTTGGAAAGGGGGGTTTTAAATTGGGGCCAAAATTTCCCAATTTTTTAAAAAAAAAATTTTTGGAGTTTGTTGGGGTTTTTGAACCCCGGAAAAGGGGGGGTTTTTTTTTGGAAATCCCCCCAAATTGGGGGGGCCCCCCCCTTTAAAGGGGTTTTTTGGGGGGCCCTTTTTTTCCCCCCAAAGGGGGGAAAAAAACCCCCTTTTTGGGGGAAATTTTTTGGGGGGAAAAAAAAAAAGGGAAGGGAAAAAAAAATTTTTTTTTTTAAAAAACCCCCCCCAAAAATTTTAAATTTTTTTTTTGGAAAACCCCCCCTTTTTGGGGAAAGGGGGGGGGGGGGGGTTTTTTTTTGGGGGGGGGGGGGGGTTTTTTCCTTTTTTTGGGGGCCCCCCCCTTTTTGGAAAATTTTCCCTTTTTTTCCCCCCCTTTTGGGGGGAAAAAATTTTTTTTGGGGGGGGCCCCCCCCTTTTAAAAAAAAAGGGGAAAAAAGGGGGGGGTTTTGGGGTTTTTAAATTTTTTTAAAAAGGGGGGGGGTTTTTGGGGGGGTTTGGGGGAAAAAAAAAACCCCCCAAAAATTTTTTTTTTGGGGGGCCCCCGGGGGAAAACCCCCCCAAAAACCTTTCCCCCCAAAATGGGGGGGGGCCTTTTTTCCCCCCCCTTTTTTTTTTTTTTTTTTTTTTTTAAAAAAAAAACCTTTTTGAAAACCTTTTGGAACCCCGGGGGGTTTTTTTTGGGGGCCCCGCCGGGGAAAGGGGGGGGGGAAAAAAAAAAAAAAAAGGGGGAAAATTTTTTAAAAAAGGGGGGGGGGGGGTTTTTCCCCCCGGGGGGGTTTTTTTTAAAAACCCCCCCCCCAAAATTTTTTTTGGGGGGGGGCCCCCAAAAAAAGGGGGGGGTTCCCCCGGGGGGGGGGCCCCGCCAGGGGCCCCCCTTTTCCCCCAGGGGGGTTTTTTTTTTTGGGGGGGGGGGGGTTTTTTTTTAAAAAAAAACCGGGTTGGAAACCCCCCAAAAAATTTTAAATTTCCCCGGGGGGGCCCCCCTTTTTTCCCCCCCAAAAGGGGGGGGGGGGCCCCCCCTTTTTTAATTTCCCCCTTTTTTTTTCCGGGGGTTTTGGGCCCCCCCCTTTTTTGGGGGAAAAAAAAGGGGGGGGTTTAAAAAATTTTTTTTTTTTTTTCCCCCCCCCCGGGGGTTTTTTCCCCCTTTTTAAGGGGTTTTTGGGGGGGGGGGGGGTTTTTTTCCCCCCCAAAAAATTTTTTTTCCCCTTTTGGGTTTTTTTAAAAAAACCTTTTAAAAAAAAAAAAAGGGGGGTTTTTTTTGGGGCCCCAAAACCCCCGGGGAAAAAAAAAAAACCCCCCCCCCCCCTCCGGGGTTTTTCCTTTTTTTTTCCCCCCCCCCCCCCCCGGGTTTTTTTTTTTTTGGGGGAAGCCCTTTTCCCCCCCAAAAATTTAAAAAGGGGCCGGGGAAAGAAAAAAAAAAAAAAATTAAAAAACCCCCAAGGGGGGGGGCCCCCAAAAAAAATCCCAAAAAAATATCCAAAAACCCGGGGAAAAGTTTTAAACCGCCCCGGGCCCCCCCCCCCCGGGGGGGAAAAAAACCCCCCCCCCAAAAATTTTCCGGCCCCGGTTTTTCCCCCCCCCGGGGGGAAAAAGGCCCCCCCCGGTTTGGGTTTTTTTGGGAAAAAAAGGGTTTTTTAACCCCCCCCTTTTGGGGGGGAGCCCCCAAAACCAAGGAAAACCCCCCCGGGAAAAAATTTTTAAAAAAAAAGGGTTTCCCCCCCCCTTTTTCCCCCCGCCCCCCCCCTTTTTTTTTTTTCCCCCGGGGTTTTTTTTTTTAAAAAAAAATTTTTTTTTAAACCCTTTCCTTTTTTTTTCCCCCCCCCGGGAAAAAAGGGGGAAAAATTTTTTGGGGGGGCCCCTTTTTTTTAAAAAAACCGGGCCCAAAAACCCCCAAAGGGGGAATTTTTTCCCCCCCGGGGGCCCAAAAAAAAAAATTTTTTTGTGGAAAATTTTTTTTAAAAAAAAAAAAGGGGGGGGCCCCCGGGGGGTTTTTTTTTTGGGGGGGGGGGGGGGTTTTTTGGGGGAAAAAAGGGGGTTTTTTTTTAAAATTGGGGAAAAAATTGGGGGGAAAAAAAAAACCCCCCAAAAAAAATTTTTGGGGGGGTTTTTTTTTAAAAAATTTTGGGTTAAAAAGGGGGCCGGCCCAAGGGGTTTTCCCCTTTTGGAAGGGGTGAGGGGGGGGGGTCTCCCCCCAGACGTCCCACTGCAGCGCCATAAACCCTAATGGGAAGCCCTCTGTGTGTTTTTGTGTGTGTGTGTGTGGGTGCGGGTGCAAAAAGCCAAGCCCCCGGCTGCTCACTCCCCCGGCAAGCAACTCTGACTCTGCAAGCCGGCATAAAGGGGGAAAGGAACACTAAAGGGGGAAACCCCTCTGTGTGTGTGTCTTTTGTGTGTGTGGTGGGGCGGGAACTCCAAGCAGCCCGGGGCTGCACACCCCCTTCCCCCCCGCCTCGCGGGGTCTCCTCTCCTCACTTCCCCCTTTAACGCTCTGGCTCCAGTTCTCCCCCTCTGGGTGTCCTCCCTCCGCCCTTCGGGGCTCCGGGTTTCCCCCCCCGCTCTCCGCATCTCCGGGCCCCCCACCTCAGGCCCCTTCCAGTGCTTTCCCACCACAGGGGAAAGGGGCCCCGGGGCCTGCCTCCTCTCCCCTCCCCCCCAGCGCAGGGGTCTCAGAAGCACTCCCCCCATTGGCTGTGAGGCCCCCTTTTTTTAAAAGGGAGGGGCGGGGGTTGGGGAACCCACCCCTGTGAAATGGTCTTCGGACCCCAAAGGGGTCCCGCCCCCAGGTTGAGAACCACTGATCTAGACATACTCCCAAAAGGACGTCCCAAAAGGGATGGGCAAACCCCTTCCCCCTTTGTCCTGATCTAACAAACCTCCTCGAGATCGATGGCCCACTCCCCCAAATCCAGAGCTTCTGCCTTGACAGCGTCCCCCTCTACCGCAAAAACCCGTACTCCAGGCAAATCTATTAAAAAAAGTTAGGCCCCAAAGGCCCCGAAAACAAAGCAAAGAAGGCACGGGAACCCCCGGAAAACCTTTTAAATGTTGAAAAACCCAATCCTCACAGGCCCTGTGGACAGTTGCAGTCAGACACTCCCCAAAACCCCCACTTTGAGGCCACCCCTTTTTTCCCCCTAACCCTACCCCCTCCCAACTTTTTTGGGGGGAAAGATAGTGGACCTCACCCCTTAAACCCCCCCCAAGGGACCGGGGTTTTACTGGGACTGGGGTCTTCCTGTTGAAAGAAGAACCCCAGGAGCCGCCACCCCCCCCACATCCCGCTCTTGAAAAGCTGGGGTCATAAAAACCCCTCAGGGCTCTCAAAGATTTCCGGAATTGCCATTTAGATCCTGACAGACAACATGGCCGTGACCTTCTCATAAAAGGGGGGGGGCACCCGATCCCCAACTTCTTGAGCTTTTTACCCCTTTACCTCGAGAACTGGGGTCTTCCCCCCCAAATCCTCCCCCTAGCTATCCACCTACCCCCGGTGTCAAGAACACATGGGCGGTCCCCGTCACTCCAACTTGACCTCCCACGAGTGGACGGGGAAACCGGGGAACTCTCACAGAGCTCTTTGAAGCTTCCCCTTTGATTGACCTCTTTGTCTTCCTGCTCAAGAGACAATGTCACCTCTTCTGCTCCGGGGGGGAAACAAGCGGGATGGCTTTTCCCGGAAAACCAATATTTCCTTTCCAACCTTTAAATTAGGGCTTTTTCCCGCAACCTCCTTGGGCCTCGGCCCCCTGGTTTCCTCCCTTTCAGAAGGGATCTAGGCCCCCAAAACTTTAACTTTGGCCGTTAGGACCGCATATTCTAAAAACACTGGGGTTTCCCTCCTCTCCCACCCCTGTCCAAGGGTTTAACAGCCGACAACCCTTGCTTTGTTCCACAAATCTTGGTTCCCACTTGGGGGCCCTTTTTTCCCTTTTCCCAACAATGGGTTTTAAAATTTGTTCCTTAAACCCCCCAAAACAGAAACCCCCCCCTCCGGGGGGTTTGTTTCAAACCTTTCCCAACAAACCCCCCATCCAAAAATTCGTGGCCCTTAACCGGAAAAGGGGAACCCGCTTTTCCCCCCCGCCTTTTCCCGGAACCCCCAAAGCTAAAAGTTACCCTTCCCCTGAGGACGCCCTACTCAAAACCCAGCAAACAGTGGGGTCCTAAGGGCCCAAAACTCCCTTTTTCCCCAGGGGTTTTTCCCAAATTTTCCCAGGCAACCAAGCAAGAATTTCCCTTCTTTAACCCCGCCTTTAAGATGTTTTATGGGGGGGTGCCTTCTGTTTCCCGCAGGCCAAGTTTAAATGAGGTTTTCTGCTATTTCCCGGGAAAAGGTCTACCCTTTGGGGAACTCTCCTTTGGGGGGCCCAAATTGGGGAGCCCCCCTCGGACCACAGACCGCCCCGGGGCCCAAGGAAGCGCAAGGCCATTGCAACAGCTGGCCCAAGGCACTGTCTTTGTTCCCCCTGGTTCCAGAAGGCTCTGAATGTCCTTGGGAGGTTTCCACAGGATGAACCGGTTAAAGACTTTACCCAATGTTTACCACAAGTTTTATATTCCCCTTTTGGAACGGTTTCCTGATCCCTCCTATGGCTTTAGGGCCTGTGTGAGTTACGAAAAAAGGAGGAGTCCAACTGGAGTTTGAAATTACAATCCCACCTTCCCCCTGGCTGTCACTTTGTGCCGAATTGGGGGTAAGGACAATGGGGCCGCAGGTGTTAAAGCCAAAAGGGGGGGGGTCCCAAAGTAGGTGCTTCAGAATTTAAATTCCATACACTTGTTGTTAAAAAACCACCCTTGACAGGGAGAAAACCCAATTAATAAAAAAAAAAAAAAAAACCCCAGTTTTAAACATTGGAAAGAAGGTAAAAATTTTGGTTTAAACAGAATTGGTAGGGAAGTGTGGGTTAATCAAGTTACTATGTTTGGAAAGGGGGCCAAACCCTTTGACGGAAGGTGGGCAGTTCTGGCCAAGAGGGTTTTAGGGTCCCTTTTATCACTTTTTGGTACCTGAGCTCTCATCTCATGAACTGTAGTGTATTCCAGACAGGCAGGGTTACATAACAAGGTTATCTGATTAAAGCAGTTTCAATTTTGGCATCTGAACTTACTGATATGGAAAAATGGGGGGGGCTGTTCTTGTTTTTTTAGGTTATTTTATTATATACTGCAGTCGATATACAAACATATATTCTCCTGGGTAAAACAATCAGCCATTACTTTCATTGTATATTTTGCAAGTGACACTTTCCATTTTAAAGATAGCCGTTTCTCTTCTTTTTTTCCTAGCAGGCATTTTCATTTTTAATACATGGAGGGATTTAAACTTTGTGGACAAGCACATAGGCATTACTGTACACATAGCAGCATTTGATGTCTGTCTGTGTGTGGCCAGGACTTGAGGAAGAGGCAAAGAGGGAAGGGGGAAAAGTGGGACAAGAACCAGTTGGTTACCTGTAGGGATCTAGTGGCAGGGGTTCCCCCCCCCCCACAGGGGAAAAAAAAGGGTTTGGGGAAAAATACCATTTGTCCTTGTCCTCCTTCTCCAAAGTAGGCAGCTAGTCCCTGGTTAGAGGTGGCAATAAAATGAGCAGACCATATTTCAAAAAAAAAGAGCCCCCCCCCCCTCAAAAAACATTCACACACTGCTGCCACACTCCTTATTTTGGGGTTTGCAGCCAAAGTAGGCCAATTTTTTTTGATTTGAGGATGTCCGGGGAGCATGGTAAGGCCAAGCCCCCCTTTCCCAATCTGGGCTTTTGGGGCCCAAGAATGCCAACACCAAAAGCCAGTATGGTTTGCTGGGGGGGGAAAGAAAAAAGATGGCCAAGGCAGGCTAAAAAGGGTGGGGTGAGTAGAAGTGAAGAAACGACAAAAGCAGTAGGTGTGCACTTACCGATGGGACAAAAGTATACTTAAGGAGGAAAAGTGAGGAAAAGAAGTCAATGTTTAAAGAAAATATGTAATGCACCCATTGTAACAGTTACAATTTATTTTCAAATTGATAGGAAATGAAAACAATAATTCTGAGTGTATCGTTTAAATTTTTTTTTGTTTATAAATTTTTAATATATAATTACCCAGAAAAGGAACTGTTACACAAAAATAAGTTCTCCAAGATGAACTTGTTATTAAGATTGATTTGACCACATAAGAGTTAAGCATCAGGAGGAAAAAAGTAACTCTTTAAAGAAAATGAACTTTGAAAGAAAAAATAGAAGAACTAGAGAAGAACTGAAACTGAAGGAAGCTGCTTTGACTCAGACTTTTTTCAGTACAATGGAGAAATAAATGTCTAAAAAAGAGAGGTCAATGCTAACCTCCAAATTAAACATTTAAAGAACATAAAGAAAGACTAGAAGTGAAACTTATTCTTTTGTTTCGTTTATTTCAACTGTTGAAAAACTTAACGGTCCCGTATAAAAAATGATACTGAACTTTGGGGGGTGGGGGTTGTTTAAAAGACAAACTGATCTATGGACTCTACGAGAAAGTAACAATCCCAGTTAAGTTAATGAACTGAAAGTAAAGCTAATGGTCTAAAAATGAACTCCACCATGTAACACACACTCTCAGAGAAAAGGCCTCGCTGTTAGAAAGTTATCAAAGGGCCCTGAGTCAGGCCCAATGCCAAGTGAAAGAACTTAAAAATCACGACAGGCTGAAAAGGATCAGATGAATAAACATGCTGTGAAAAAGGATTTATGGAAGAACGATCGGCACAGCTCCAAAGTGAAAATCTTTTACTTCGAGAACAGTTTGAGGGTTTTCAGAAGAAGAGCATTATCAAAGAAGAAGTAGTGACTGATGTCGAAGATAGATTGAATGATAGTTTTAGTAAGCTCAGGGTTAATACTGAAAAGCTAGTGCAGCTGATGGAAGAGAAATAAAGAATTAGTTGCAAAATGTAACCATCTAAGGAATCAAGTTCTTAAATGTGAGGCAGAGAAAGCTGATGGGAAAAGTAAGTGTGATACCTGCCATCAGTGCAACTTTCGATAATAAAATACTAGTGACGCAATTGTTTCTTCAGTAGTAATGCTCAGGTTGTTTACAGGCTGGACGTGGAGATAATGCTATTCTCTAATTGCACCTTAACACAGATAGCATCTTTGGGTGTTGAAATTTTTGATGGTACACCATGTAAGACTGCAACATTTATTGATTTACCCTCAGATTCATTTTTGTATGTCAAATGAAGTACCTGACAGAGCAATTCTGGATCTATAAAATCTGTGTAAATTGAGAGATGTCTTGCTGTCTTTCACTAATAGCGATACCATGCATTGTCCATGGTTTCAGTTGGCATCGTTCAAAGAAGGATGTCCATTTATGTCTGTATCAAACAATATCCATGATGTAACACTCTTGGGAGAGGATACATGCACACAAGCGTAGATTTTATTTAGAGCTAAAGAGCTGTGTTTAATTTGTACTCCTTATACTTTTATTTCTGAAAATTCTTTTATGGGGTACAGTAAGGCAACTACAATGGGAACTTGCAGATTCTCTTACGAAGCAATCCATGGCAGAAGCTTCGCTAGAAGTGTCGACACGTTCCGTATGGATTTAGAAGAAGATAAAAGCAACTTCAAAAGGAAATAGAGAAGATAAAATCCAAGGTATGATTGGAATAGTTTATAAAATATGCCTAATTTACAGTGTGCTGCTTGGTGATTTTGTAAATCCTGCTCGTTTAATAACACCCAATACTACATGCTACAGACCTTCCCTAGTCCCTCCTTCCCCGTCCCCACAATATCTGCCAAATTTCTTCAAGAATTGTACTCCTGGTCAGATGCTGAGTTTTATAGTTTCACAGAATTTCTGTTTCTCTACGTCATAGCAACTTAGTTCTGATTCTGTAGCCAGCTGAGAAAAAGTAGGGATGCATTTGCATTGCTAAATTCTTTTAACCAGGAGTATTGTACTTGTGCTGTTTTGTTGTTACAGCTGCAAGAGTCAGAAGAACAGCATGTTCAGTCAGAAAGATGTGTTCATAACTTAAAAAATGCTTTGGATGCTAAGGAACATGAAGCAAGTGTGGCATCTCAGAAATTCAAGGACCTACTGGTAGCAAATAACGCTATAAAACCACTAGAAGAGCGTGCGCAGAGGTAATAAAATGCTCCCCATATCATGACGTTGTACATGTTAGCATAAGATAGAAACAGAAGATCAATATAAAATATGAATAAGAATATAATTTGTACTACTGAGTGCATGTATTATGGAGATTAACCAAAAAAATGTAAGTTAAATACAGTTTAACTGCCTTGTGTGCTGTTCTGAAATTTTTGGTATGTGGCCTTTTTTTAAGACTTGAAATAGAAGCTGCCAGATTGGAAGCATCAGTCAACCAACAGACCAGTAGAATTGAGATACTTCAGAAAGAACTGCAGGATAATGCTTCTGTAAGTCATCGAAAATATTGGTGGGACAGATGAGGCAGCTGGGTAGGGAAGATTTTATCCGTTTTGATTCTTTCATTTTATCTTTTATTTTATCTTAAGAATTTTGGAGAAAATTATATATGGAGAACTTTTGAATAAGCCTGTGTATAATTTATGGTTAAAGGGTTCCTTTACTTTTTGTAAAACTCCGTCTTTTGGGGAAAAATAGAATGGTTCCTTCCTTGATGTTCTTCCACTGGAACGTGTGAATGTTTTTATCCTGACAGGCTTTTATAAATTGATGGCAGTGAGGCACTAAATGGGGTGCTAAATGGTCTTGTTTTTAATAGTTTTTTTAAATTACTGTAATTCTATAAATTTTATGGATTGTTTAATTGCATTGTAAAATAACATTTATATACTTAACTAAGGTTTTTATATAGAATCTAACCTGTATTTTTAAAATATTTTGTAAACTGCTTTGAACCTCAGTATTGGGGAACGGAGGATATAAATGAGTAAAATAACAGTGAAATAATAATAAAGTGAAAGCGTAACTTTTAGGGAATTCCCTTGACCTCTTTTCCATGTATTATTTTGGATACAGGTTCACAATCATCTTGAAGAACAGATAAGTGGCTTGCGAACAGCAAAAATCAGTTTGGAGGAGCAATTTAAATCAACAGGTAGACTAAAGATTGCTAATATATTGCTAATTGACCTCTTATTAGAATGTTGTAATAATGAGGTAGAAGAAAGGTTTGGCAGGTTTTTTGTTTTTTTTTTTTAAGAGGGGGAAAATTGGTACTTGCACCTCGGAAAAAAATTCCTGTTACCCAAGTCTGGAAGCACGTTTTCATCCTTTTTGTCACCTACACAGAAGGCGGACTTAGCAGCAGGTTTAAGAGAACTTTTAGATTTGTAGAAGTGCATAAAATCAAAACAAAATAAATCTTGAAGAGGAACTGCTCCCAGGAAAATGAAGAGTGTACATGTAGGATAGCGAACTGAAGTAGAGGGAGGAAGAGACAGGAAAAGAAGTTCCTTCAGTATTCTAGAATGCATTTCATCTGGCATAATTGAATTCAATTAGGCTAACCGGTTGTTCTTCTTCATAGTGTCTGTGCCCTCACACAAATGAGTTTTGTGCCAGCATGGAAGCTCTGTTTGGAATGATGTAGAGCTGAATAGCTTGGTGGGATCCCTGCCTCAGCCAACCGAGCCACTGTTTCTTTCTGTCCACTGGTAGAGACGCTTCTATTCGTATGTTCTCCTGTTGAATAGGTTTCCTCCTCTTGTTTATACAGTAATAGAAGGAATAAAAAAAATTAGAAAATGAGAAATGAAAAAAGTTTCCCTCTTCTTTCCTTTGCCATCCTGCTTCCTTCTTGTACATCTTCTGTGGCCTCCACCTCTTTCTTCAAACGTTGGTCTAGGTGTGATTGAAAAATCTCTTTTTCTGACACTCAGTTACCATGTCTTTCTTATTTGGGTGATAGGCGTATTGTACAGAAGTGCGCAATATGTAGGGCCTTTACACCTCAGACCTTCAAATACCAGTCTCAAAGGCTGAAGGTTTACTGTTAGAGAAATCCCTTCGGGTGGCGAAACAAGCAGCAGCAAGCTGCCTCTGTTTTTGGCTTCTACGGCAGTGTTGAGATGGAAGAAATCCAAGGCCACTTTGATACCAAAGACATCCACAGCATCAACACTTACAGCCTCAATGGTTGCTGTGGTATTGATGATCCCCTTGACTTATCAGAGGACTCTCAGATGGTACAGGCTGCCACATTACCAGCCATAGGGGATCGAGCTGTGGCCTCTCCTGACACACTGGGGAAGAGTAGTCAGGCCAAGTCTAGCTGAAAATGACATTCTTCTTTTGAGCATCCTCAAAGGAGGTACACAGGGCATCACCGGAAATGGTTTCAATCCAGGCCCCGCTCTTTACCACTGACTTTACCAATTTACTTTCAGTACGTGTGCTGTCCCAGTTGCATCTTTCTCTGGTCATGGAGGATCCTTCAATATCAATACTGACTTTAACTACCACTTTAGTTATACAGCCTCTGGTACACTGATGTTGATACCGACTCTGATGCCTGCTCCTGAAATCAGCGCTTCTGCCTCAGTGGCCTTCTCAACGCTGATGACAATTCTTTCCTCCAAAATTCCATCAGCCCGAATCACTGCCTAGGCAACATCACAGGTTTCCCATCATTGTCCTTTGCCTGCTTCACTGAAAAGAGACGAGGATCAAATACTGCTTTTCTCATGAGTATTCCTGTTCATCCTCCGGACCATCGTATCAAGATGATTGGTATAGAAAAGAGTCACTGTTTACTTCAGTCTCATATATCAATTGTTATTGTTGTGAACATCTGCGATGGGAGTGTCCTGGATCTTACAAGTCCTACTCTCCTTCCTATAGAGACCAATACTACCTCAGAGAACATGAGATCTCTGCCAGTATCACAGTCAGTCTAGGTCACCCATTGGTGTTGTTTGCTGTTGCCAGGGTATCAGTCCTGCACTCCTCTACCACCTCAGATTGAGCCTGTCTCTCCACCAGTGAGAACCATGGCTACACTTTTTGACTTCCTCCTTCCCCACTGGCATCGAGTGCTCCACTGGGCAGACAAACATTTCACCTGCACTGTCAGCACTGTGGCTAGTGTTCTTTCTTTCCAGGCTGCAGTGTATTATCACCTTCTCTACTGACACCAGCCATGTTACATCCCTACCTTCAGTACTGACTATTCTGCCTGTGCCTTCACTATCATCACTCTCTCAAGTAATTTCAGTGCACTCTGTGCTTTCTGTGGCTTTGGTTTCATGCTGTACACAGACCAGTGCAGTACCTATTTTTAGGACTGCTGCACCTACTCAGTGACAGCCTACACAACAACGACACTCTTCTCCAAAAGACTCAGAAGATTTTGAAAGTGACACCTGGAGGAGTTGAGGATTCAGGTCCTTCCAAAAATTCCAAAATTCTAATTGATTGGCTGATGTGGTCTTCACGATGTCAAAGGTTCTTGGTATTAAAGTCACCTTACCCTCTGGACCTGCTGATGATCTGATCTTCTGCCTGCTCAGCTCAGGCCACATCACCAGCCCGATTCCTCTGTTCCCGGGCCCCGAAGAGGATTAATGAAAAACTCAAGGCTAAAACCTGCTTCCTTACCACCTGCATCCAAAAGATCAAAGAACCTGTACAGGATGCAACCTGAGGATGCCTCTTGTCTCTTCAACCACCTGGTTGCAACTCTACTGTTGTTGAGGCTTCACAGTCTCGACCGAGTGGCAGCATCTGTGGTCTCCAAGTCCTTGCGGACCGAGCCAACGTCCTCGTAGCCCCGTACTGGCCAAGGCAGCACTGGTTCGGCCCCCTGTTCGAGGCCACTCGCGCTTGGCTCCTCAGGCTCCCGACAGTGCCGGCCTCCTGTCGCACTCCGACGGTCTGGTTCTCCATCCAGACCTGCCGCTCCTGGCCCTCCATGCCTGGCGGATATTGCCCTAGATGACCCGGCCATAGGTAACGTCTTGATCACTGCCAGGAAGGATCACGCCGCAACTATCACTACAGATGGCAGCCATTTGTTGCCTTTGCTGAAACCCGACAGGAGCCACTATCGCCTGTCAACCCGTCTACCGTGCTCCATTTCCTCCTACACCTTGGCAGCAGGGCCTAGCCCTCCCTTCCCTGGAAGGTCTACCTTGCTGCTATCGTGGCTTACCAACCTGAGGTCTCCGTCAGCAGCTCTCTTCCCCGATGCTACTGTGAAGCAGTTTGTGAAGGGCCTGCAGCACCTCTGTCCACCGGTATCGCCACCTCTACCGCCGTGGTCGCTTTTCCCTTTGGGGCTATCGCAGTTGACGAGGCCACCCTTCGAGCCCATGGCAACTGCGGTGACAGGCTTCTCACCATGAAAACTGCCTTCTTGGTGGCTGTCACCTTGGCCAGGCGGGCGAGTGAGCTGACAGCCTTGCGGCTGACGAGCCCTACCTCGTGTTCCACAGGGACAAGGTGGTCCTTCACCCCGACATCTCCTTCCTGCCAAAGGTGGTGTCGAGCTTCCCTCTCGGGAAAAACGTCATCTTGCCAACCTTTTATCCGGGCCCGACTACACCTTTTGGGGCGATCCCTTCACTCCCTGGATGTTCGTCGGGCCTTGGCCTTCTACACAGACAGGACTGC
>CAOLHI010007764.1:0-12647 GCA_948474755.1 Ctenosaura bakeri
AACTGGCCTGCTGCAGAAAAAGGGAAGCCACTCAAAAGGCCCGCCACCAGGATCGTTGTCCCTGGCAGCCCGAGGCCCTCTAAGTCCAGGAGTGGCGCTGGGGGCCCTCGGAGGCGGCGGGGGGGACTCGGAGAGGCAAACCTGAGGGGGCCGGTTTTGATAAGGGGGCTCTAGAATAAGGGAGCTTGAGAAAGAGAGACGGCAGGGATGCAGAGTCAAGAGGCCATTCTTATACCTGGCGTTTGAGGGAAGGAGAAGGTTTTATGCCAAAGAAGTGGGGTATTTTTTTGGGGGGTGGCTTCCACATAAATGTGCAGGTAAGGTCTTGGTGGCCGAAGCCCAACTGCAGAGTAGATTCACTGAAATCCGTAACTTGCAGAAGTGCTGACTTGCAACTAGGGGTGGCCACTTCAGGGTCTTCCCAGGTTTCTAGCCCAAAACATGAGGTGATGTTGTGCCCGCCAGCCATGCCATTTTTATGCACTGGGTACCAACTCACAGGGCCTCAGAAAAAAAGAAATCTTAGCTAACCTGACAGCATCAGCCTTTCCCATTCCCCAAAAGCTGCAGCCACCTTCTGGGAGGTTTCCAAAAAAAAAAGGAAAGAAAGAAAGAAAGAAAGAAAGAAAAAAAGGGAACTTTCTTCAGTTTTTGCAATGGCTAGCAGCTGTTGCTTCTCTTAAAATGTTGAAATCGACTTCCGGTGGTGCGAAGTGGCGTCCAGTCGGGACCGCGAAGTGGGGGGGATCCCGATGCCCAGGGGAGATCGGTAACTCCAACTAACTCCAACTAATTGCGATCTTACGGGAAGGAGGTCCCCCCCGGGGAAAGGGGGGAACCCCGGGGGCGTTAAGGGGGCCCATTGGTGGCAAGCAACAGGGGAAAGGGAAGAAAAAGATCTTCCGAACAAGTAAAAAACAACGGGCCGGGGGTCGCCTTTTCCCCCCCGGGGTCCCAAACGAGGCACGACCCACAGCACTACCAACCGCTAATAAATTTGTTAAGCGTATAAGAAATTTTCTCCTTACCAGCTGGGTTTTTTCCGACGTTCCTTTTTTGAGGTGCGGGTGGTGAATAAATCCAGTCCTCAAAGAGGAAAAGCAGTGGAGAATTATGGTTGTCCTGTGTTGGGGACTCCCTCAGCCTTTAAAACCCCCCAGCTGAAAACTTTAAACTTCAGGACTTTTATAGAAACAGGAAGAAGAAATGGCTTCTTTTAAAGGGGGTGGGGAAAAAGATAATAACGAAGAAAGTTATCGCGAGCCAGTAAAGTCCGTGCAGATTGCTGTGGGGGTGTAGTGGAGCGGAATGGCGGAGAAGCGGCTCGTCGGGGGAAATGTGAAGCGGACGATAAAGCTCAGGAAGACCAAGAAATTGTAACGTTCGTGTTCCAGTAGTGGTGAAGCATAAAAAGCTTGGATTTTTTTTTTTTGACCCAAAAGTTTAAGTAGAGACGCTGCTGTTGTTTTTTTTTTTTTTTTTCTCCCCCCTTTAGACTCTGGGGTAGTTTTGTTTTTTTTTCCCATCTCTTTTTGTCGCCACTGTCGTCCATATTATCCTGGAGGAGTGTCGATCGGTAAGCCATAGAGAAGAGGGATAGAAAGTGAAAGGAAGTGAAAGAGGGTGGGGAAAAGGGAAGCAGCGGAGACGGTGTCCGAGGGATAAGAGGTGGAGTCAGAGACGTAGGAGAAGAACGGAGGCGAAAAAGATAAGGACCGATCCAGTGGAAAGAGTGGTGAAGAGTAGCGAAGAAGATGGAGCTGTCAAGGTGAAGAAGGAGACGGAAGCGAGGGAGAAGGATTTAACGGAGAGGGGTGAAAGACGGATTAGAGTGGCAAACTGAAAGCGGTAAACAGCGAAGAAAGTGAAGAGTGCAGCAAATATAGTGAAAGATCTGAAGGCAAAAGCAGCGATTGGGAAGAAGTGGATGAGAGGGAGGGGGGAAAAATAAGATAAGAAAGGCTGATTGAAGCTTGATTCAGCACAAACCCCGCAGTAAATTTTATAAACTAACGAATTAAAAGGAGGGGGGTGTCTGGAAAAACTGGCAAACACAATTGTTATAAAAGGGGCCCTAACCCTTTTTTTTCTTTCCCTTTTTTCTCCCTTTCTCTGTTGCTAATTCTCTTCTCTTGTGGGTAATCTAATTATTGTGGGTAATTGTACTATCATTAAGATTTACTGAGATAGCCCTCTTGTGTGATAGAAATTATTGAAAGATAAAAACCAATTTTATTGTAATTGTTATTGTTCTAACAGAAATTTTTTGGGGGGGGGGGGGAAGGGGAAAAAGGAACAAAAGGAAAGAAAGGAAAACTGTTTTAAGAGTCAAAGTTGGAAACCTATTCCCTTTTGAAGAAATTTTGAGGTTTGTTTCTTGGAACAAGTGCTTCCTTATCTTTGGATTTTTATTTTTTCACAAATGGGGGAGCTGGAATTGTTAGTTTGATGGAGACCCCCCCCAAATACAAAATAAAAAAAATTTAAAAAAACAGAACAATAATAGTAAAAATAGTTTGAGGGAATCAGTAAATCTGGTTAAAAAAGAAGAATCAAAAAGTGAGAAAGAAAATACCGAAAGTCTAATTACAGTTAGCTAAGTCCAAAAAGACAAGGAGGCACTTATAAATCTTTTATTACTTGATTTAAAAAAAACTCAATTTAATATTTGCACCAACAAATAGGGCTCAGTTGTTATTAAGAAAAAACAACATTGAATAATAGGTTTGACTAACAATGAAAATTGATCAATTGATTGTATAGGTCTATAGATCTTCGAGATTAAACCTGAGAATTAAGGTTAAAAGACAAAACAAGAGAAGGCGAAAAACGAAGACAAGGTTTAAAGGTACAAATATCTGAAAGAAAAGGGACGATTAAAATTATAGATAGAGACGAGAAGGAAGAGAAGAGAAAGGAAAGAAGGACTAAGCAAAGATGATGGGTGCAGGGAAGAGGAAGGCAACAGGGGGAAAACCAAACCCAGATACAATCTTTATTAAAAGAAGAGCTTCCTTAGAAACGAAACCCCCAGTAAATGAGTCTAAGATAATCACGGTAAAAAATTCTAACGTGATGCAAGGTGGGGCTCTGATATTTTGGAAGAATTTCGAAAATTAACATTGACATTTAAGAAAATGCGAAAACGAGATCAGAAATGAAACAAGAAATGAAACAAATAAGATCTGAGATGAAGACAGATTTTAAAAAAGAACTGGAGAAGCTCAACAACAAATTCGAAATTTTAACAAAAGAATTGAAATCGGTAACGAGAAAGTTAAGATGTTGGAAGAGAAAACTCAAGTCTCTGAAACTCACATCAAGAAATTGAAAAAAATACGGGTTGGAAAAAACCACCCTAACATTAGAAATAAAAAACAGAAGTAAATCAATTAAAATAAGAGGACTCCAAGAACTTCCTCAGGAAGATTTGTACGAAAGAATAGTACATTCTCTGGCTCATTTTATAGATTGGCCCCCCGAAAATGGACCTTGAAATTGACAGAGTTTTCCGTGTGAACTCGGTAATAGCAAGAAACAGGAAGATACCGAGGGACATTGTGATATATTTTCTTAGGGAAAGGGTGAAGGACTTGGTGCTCCATCGTAGTTACTCAAAAAGGTTGGTTGTGGAAGGGGAAGAATTACAAATTTTTAAAGATGTTCATCCAATGGTTTTGAAGACAAGGAAAGACTATAATTTCATTACTCAAGCCTTAAGAAACCTGGGAAATTTAGATACACCGGGGAGAAATCTGAAGGAATCCCCTTTCATGTGGGGACAAAAAAGAATAACTTTAAACTCATTGACCAAAGCTAGAGATTTTTGGAAAAGATACAAAGTAGACTTGATGAAGGAAGATGATAAAACGCGAATCAAGAGGAACAGATTAAAAAGGAGTATGCAGAGTTCAAAAACAAGAGAACCAGGGGAAGAAAATTCCAAAGATGAAGAAGTGGACGATGAGGAGGTCAACTAAACAGATCACCCAAAAAAGAAGCAAATAGACGATTTAGAAGAAGGCGAGGATTAAAGAAAAGGCCTAGAGGTATAAAGTGGGGGGGGGGTGAAGTAGATTTAAATATGAAAATAAAATTAGCGTCATGGAATGTACGAGGTTTAAATTCAATATATAAACAAAATGTATATTTCATCAACTAGAAAAACTTGACTTAGATATTATTGCCCTAAGAAATACATATAAAAGAAAAAATTTTAAGTATATCAGGAATCCTAAATAGGGTAATTTATATGCGTCAGTTATAGGGAAGAAAAAGAAGGGGGTAGCCATCTATGTTAGCAAGAAATGGGAAGCAAAGAAAGTCTTAGAGGACGATAAAGGCCAAGTGATAGGATTGAGGTAAAAATTAAAGATATTAAATTTGTAGTGATTTAGTCTACGGGCCCCTCATAATAAAAATAGATTTTATTCTAAACTGTTAGACAGCATATTAGACATTGAATTAAAAGCCAAAGTTTTTTTTAATGGGAATTGGAATGGGGTGCTGAACCCATTGAAAGATAGGTTAAACCAAAGAAAGAATGAAAAAAAAAGTTTGTGCAGGAAGGGGAAACTCCCGAGATCTTTCTTAAAATGATGGAACATCTTCAGATCGCTGATGTATGGAGACATGTCTATGTAGAAAAAAATGAATATACATATTTTTCGGATTACCATAAATCCTGGTTAGGATTATATGTTTCTCCTTTCAGCTGATATGATTAAAAGTGTGGGGGAAATAGAATTTTCCCAAAACCTCTGACCACAATCTGCTATTACTATGATTACCTAGGTAAAAAAAAAAGACCTGGGGGCTCAATATAGTCTGTTGAAAAATCAACAAGTTGTAGAAAAGGCTAAGAAAGAATTAAAAAATTTTTTTAAAATAATCTAGATAAAGGCCAATCAGTACAACTTTGGGAGACGAGCAAGGCGGTTATGAGAGGTTTCTTTATTGGTCAGCAGGCTTGGCTAGTGAAAAACAGAAAGCTAAAAGAATCTAAAATAATGGAGATGTTAAATGATAGAGAAAAAAAATTGAAGCTAACCCACAAGACTCTGGAATTTTAAAAGAACTACAAATGTTAGAAAACAGCTGTCACTGTTAATAACAGATGAAATTGAGAGGAAACTAAGATATACAAAACAAAAATATTTGAACATGCCAATAAAATAGGGAGATGGCTAGCCTACAGGTTAAGGAAGGAAAAAAAAAAAAGATGTATTACAGCCATACAAGATAAAAAAATCCAATATCAACAAACTAAAATTAAAAATGTATTTGTTAAATTTCTTTGAAGAACTCTTTCAAAGAAGGAGTCTAGGCAAGAAAAAATAGAAAACATAAGAAATTACTTGGAACGGATAGATATAAAAAAAATCCCTTTGGAACAAAAAGAAGATTTAGACAAACCAATTACGTTACAGGAAGTGGATGCTTAAAGAGTTGAAAATTGATAAAGCCCCTGGGCCGGATGGTTTTTGGCCCTTTTTTATAAGACTTTTGGTGACGTTAATTATATTTGGGGGATTACTAAACGCGATAAATTATGGACAATCCCCAACTCATGGAAGGAGTCCATCATCGCTTTAATTCCAAAAGAAGGGAAGGACTTATTGGACAAAAAAAATTTTCGGCCAATCTCCCTATTGAATATTGTTATAAAATATGCAAAGATATTAGCAGAGCGTTTAAAAAAAATATTAATAGAATGGGTTCATGAAATAAAATGGTTTTCTTCCGGGAAGACATTTAAAAATAATATAAAAATTTTACTAGATATAATCGAATATTACCACAAAAACAATCAGAAAAATTTAGGCCTATTTTTTTGGATGCCGAAAAGGCATTCGATAATGTAGATTGGACGTTTATGTTAGAAATTTTATATAGGATTGGTCTAGGAACAAGATTTAAAAGTGGATTAGAGCAATTTATACTGAACAAAAAGCTCGTTTGATTATAAATGGGGAAAATTCAAAGCAATTTGGAATACATAAAGGAACTCGTAGGGGGTGTCCGTTCTCCTTTATTATTTATAATATGTTTGGAGGTCCTAATAAAATATAAGAAGTGAAAGGAGGATGAGGGTTTTAAATAAAAACACACGAATATAAACTGCAGGCGTTTGCAGATGACCTAGTAATAATAATGGGGGAACCTAATAACAGCATTGGAATAGTTATGGAAATTATATACCAATATGGAGAGGCGGGAGGTCTTAAGATTAATAAGGATAAATCTTTATTGATGACTAAAAATATGACGAGTAAAAAAGGAAAAGGATTGGTAATAACAGGTCTGGGTAAAAAAAAAATAAGATATTTAGGGATAATAATATCAAAAAATAACTCAGAATTATACGAAAATAATTACAAAAGATTTGGGGAGAGATCAAAAAAGAATTAGAAAGATGGAAAAAATTGCAGTTTTTATGCTCGGGAAAATAAGTGCAATTAAAATAAAATCCTCCCCAAACTTCTTTTTTTATTTAAAATCTCCCTATAATAATCAACGAGAAACCCTTCAAAAATTGGCAACAGGAGCTGAGTAATTTATTGGAATGGCAGGAAACCAGGATAAAGGTCAAATATTTAAAAGACGTGAAGGAGAAGGGGGGGCCCGAATCTACCTGATTTAAAAATCTATTACGAAGCCTCTGCAATTTGTTGGGCTCGTAATGGATAAAGTTAGATAATGAAAAATTATTGAGCCTTGAGGGCTTTAAAATTATTTCGGCTGGCACGCATACCTATGGTATGATAAACATAAAGTTAATAAAGAATACATGGATCATTATATTAGAAAGGCGGTTCTTAATTTGGTTGGGGGGAGAAATAAGATCTATCTGAAGGTACCATACTGGGTTTCACCACACGAGGCCTTTCATAGACTGGAAAAAATCAAGATGAAAGAGTGGTTGTCATATGGGGACATAATTAAAAAACAAACAAGAAGGGAAAGATTGAACTAAGAGTAGAGAAGAATTGATGCAAAAAGGATACAAATTTATTGGTTTTTATATGGTCAAATATGCGCTAAACTTAGGTGTTAAAAACGAGAGGAATCTCTTTAGAAATACCATTAGATAAGGTGTTAAAAACAAATGAGAAAGGCCAATTAAGTAAAATTTACAGAATTCTGTTGAATTTAGAGATGGAAAAAGAAGTAGTTAAAGATAATATGTTACGATGGGCACAAGTTTTGGGAAAAACCTTATCAGATTATTGGGAGGAAGCGTGGAAATTAACTTGAAATTCACTAAAAGCAATAATCTGAAAGAGAATTATATAAAAATTTTTTATAGATGGATTTAACCCCAGT
This sequence comes from Ctenosaura bakeri, assembly GCA_948474755.1. Lineage (NCBI taxonomy): Eukaryota > Metazoa > Chordata > Lepidosauria > Squamata > Iguanidae > Ctenosaura > Ctenosaura bakeri. The sequence goes on from CAOLHI010007764.1 coordinate 7,327, forward strand.
AAAAATCGCAAAAATGAAAAAAAGCAAATTACCAGCTAAATGTTTGGGAAATGTTCAAAGGTAGGCTCCTTTTTCCACTGTTGGTGGAAATGTAAGGAAGCCCAGAAATATTGGGGGGAATTCATGAAAAGATGGTTAGTTGTTTAAGCTAACTTTCCAATTTCAGCTGAAATATTTCTTTTAAATATGTTCAATGATATAGTGAGAAGGTGAGAAAGAAATACTGGAGAGTCATCTGTTACATGGTCTATGCAGCGAGAATCGTGTTTGCAAAGATGTGGAAAGACTCAACCATACCAACAGTAGAAATTGGATAACAAATTATATGATTTGGCCGAAATGGAAAAATCACGTTAAAATTTGCAAACCATAGTAAAGAGAAGTTTAGTGAAGATTGGGGGATAGCAAACCCTTTATGGGAAGAACAATGGGGAAAACTTTCATTAATCAGCTTATATGAATATTAAATAGATGGGTTTATAAATTTGGTGTTGATCGGTTTCGAGTAAATAATAACTGGTAAGGATTTACTGCTAAAAAGTGTAGTCATTAAGAAAAACATTAAGGTTTAGCAGGATGATTTAAATATGGAAGTAATCATGCTCGGCTGGTTAATAGAGGAAGTCAAAGAATGAAAGGGTTAATATATGGGAATGGATGTTGTTAATAAATTGTTTGACTTAGAAAGATATGATAAGTAAATCAGATGACATTTGAGGACTTTTAAATAATTTTGTAATCCTATTATAAGGCTTTGTGTGTGGTTCAGATTGTAGTGTGCATTTGTGTTTACGGATTTACTTACATGTTAGCTTATATTTTTTTTGGTAAGAAAAGTTAACAATGATGTTGTATTGTATTGTGTGTATGTTTGTACTTGTGTGTGTGTTTTTTTTTTTTTTTTGTATGTTTTTTTATGTGAATTTAATAAATCTTATTTTTAAAATAAAAAAAAAAAAGTTGAAAAATTCCTTAAAAAGGGGAACATTTGTGCAAGAAAAAATAATAATCTGAGAAACCAGATAAGAAAGGAGACATACAGGGAGTAAAAGGAAGAGCATTAATCGGATTACAAAGATATATTCTTGGAAGAGAAAAAAAATTTTCTTTCACAGTCATTAAACTTTGGAGGACACAAAATGGGATTCCTCTAATTCTTCTTCTGTACTGTTTTTGTTTTGTTATTATTAGGTTATTATTATTGGGAAGAAATGAAAATTAGCAGCACCCGACAAAAACAAAGTTTCCAGTCCCCATGGTGGTAACAACTTTGGAAATCGTCTGAGCCCTGCCTGCCTGGGGAGAGCTCAAAAGGAAGAGAAGGTTTAGGTGTGAGGTCTGGTCACTTGAAGAATTCTTTTCACCCCCCTTTCCCAAGGGCAAACAATTGGGGAAAAAGCCCCCTTAAAGTCAACTGAGCGCAGATCTGCACCATCAGTTCAAGCGGCACTGCTTTTTTTGGCAAAAGATTTGAGACATTTTCTCCTCCCTTGTGTGCAGAACGCAAAGCCTCGGCTTCCGGGAGCAAAGAAGGTACAATCCGGAAGGGGGAGAACTGTTAAAAATTTCCATTAAAGGTGGATTTTGTAATGTCACCAGAAATGGTTTTGCTGGGTATTAGGGATAAGGAATTGGATCTAAATACGCTCTATGCCTTCATTATATGACAACAGCTCTACAAATACTGTTTGCTCACATCTGGAGACAGACTGAAGCCCTGGGGAAAAGAAGTCGGATTGCTGAGGTTGCTGAGTTAGCCGAAATGGCCAAGTGAGTGTGGGCTTCAAAGGATAAGCAAACTGAAGATTTTATGAAACCGTTTATTGGACTTTCCATAATTTCCATTCCACATTATGTAGTTCAAAACACCTGAAAACATTTCCAGAACAAAGCCAGAAAGCAATGGTGTCCTGTTTCCCAAGACACTCTTGCATTGTGATGTTACAAAGTTGTGTTGTAAGGAGAAGGCCTTTTTTTTTCCGGGGGGAGGGGGGCGGGAGAGGGTTGCACAGCCTCCCTTTAAAGAGAGATTTGGGGGAAAATTTTTTGGATGAATCGGGGAACCAGAAATGCTGTGGAGGCCCATGAGAGGCAACCCCACCCCTTCAGTTTTGGGGCACATGTCCAACTCATCCACGTAACACAAGCCGGGGGGAATCTGGCCGTGCTTCTGACAGGTCCAGAAGCCCCCGGCCAGAATGTGACCCAAAGGTGGGGGGAGGGGGAATGCTTAGGCCTCAGTTACCTGCCGTGGGAGAGTGCTATCCATGTTTGGAGGCCAGATTGGCACGAAAAAGTTCCTGATTTGCCCTGGCGGTTGGCTGAAAAACCCCCAACGGGTTTTCCTCTTTTTCAAAAAGGAAAATCTTCAAGGAGGGGAAGTCTTAAAATTTCCCCCAAGGGAAAAGCCAGTTTTCTCTTCCCTTGAACAAGGTGCATTTGCTGAAAATTTTTAATAGAAGCTTCAACATCTGGTGTCCCACAAGACCCCTGTTTTCCCCGGGGTGTTTTCTGCTGATGTCTTTTTTGTTTCTCATCCAATTTGTCCGTTTTCCTGCCTTTGATCTTCCATTTGGGCCCCAAAGATTCAAAACCCACACTGGTTACTATGACAATTACTGGCTTTACCCTCTTTTAGGTACAACTTGGGAAAAAAAAAAGGTCAAGAGGTGACCTGAGGGAGAGAGAGAAAAAGCAACTGTATTGGGACGACAATCTTTTCGGCCACAGTTATCTTCAATGTACACAATCCAATTGCCTGATGGCAGGGAGCCAGAGATGCTGACAGTGGCCTCCTAGAGACGGCCAGTGAAATCTCCTATCCGCCCCCCCCATCCCAGGGACCCTGGAGACGGCCCGTCCCCCTGCCAATTTGGAAGAAGATTCCATTGTGAGTCCGAGCCATATCTGTGTGTGATGTACAGGATATTATCGCTTTAAGGAATTGAGCCGTATTGCCTTGTTCCCCCCTCCAAGGGCCCTCCTACAGTCTGCCATCCCCCCCAGTCCTGTTAAAAAAAAAACTTGCTCCATAAAAGCCCCGAATCTCTCAAGTCAACATGGAGGAGGTCTGCTGAGTTACAGATTCAGAACTTAGGAGCCAACCATCAATGGTCTCAACAAACACAGGCTCCTGCAGCAGCTGCATCGGGATGAGATGCTGGGTGGCAAACTCCTTGAAATTATTGGAGGCTGCAGTCTACCATAGTTCCCTCTGGAAAACATGGCATCCCATGCAGTGGTGGGGACAAGCAGCGCATCCTGCCTGGGTTTTCTTTGAGGTCCAAGGTGATCTCAGACTTTCTCTCCCAGGCTCAGGAGCCCATTCATGCCTTTGGGGGAGCGTGAACGGGTTGGGGGGGGGCATATTTTCGTAGGGTGATTTTTATGAAGGGACCAGCAACACTATGATACAAAGACAATAAAATCCGATTCCGGGGTTCTTTTTCCTCTGAAGAGAGATATGATGGCACTCCTCCCAGCTGCATGGGTTCCTCTGCTGGCGCAGGACTGGAGGGTGTCGGCCCTGCAACTCCCCACCCTTGGCTGAGCAGATGACAGAATCCTCAAGAGATGGGAGCCAGGTGCGCTTGCTGATGCAATCATAGGTACCTGTCAATGCGCAGGCACTGTTCAAAGAGCTGCAGGGTGGCTGGAGGAGCAGCCAAAGCCAGTTCATTCACAGTGTCATCCACTAATCCCACCCAGTTTTGGTCTTTCAGTGCTGCATCATTCCTAACTTCCAAGTACAACATTTTCAACATTCCTGGAATATGTATGATTTCCCTCCTGCAGAGAGTCCCTCGTGCATTAGAGGATCTACAACAAAATTTCTGACACTCCTGGCACTTTGTACGTTTTCTAACCTTTTGTGCTTCACAGGGTATGAACTCTGAAGAAAGCAATTCACACTGCAGGCACTTCTATTGTTTCTTATAAGAGGCTTATTTGTAAACTGTTCTGCATCCCAAATTGGGGGAAAATCAGGACACTAATACTAATAGTAGTGGCTTCTCTCCTGTAGGAAAAACTCTTATGGCTCAGAAAGTATGAACTGCAAGCAAAACATCTCTAACACTACTGGAATTTTTATGGTTTCTTTCCTGTGTGGACTCTTTGGTGTCTGATAAGGTATGCATTCCAAGCAAAGCATTTCCCACACTCCTGGCATTTGTATGGTTTCTCTCCTGTGTGGATTCTCTTGTGCTGCACAAGGGATGACTTGGAGGCCAAAGTGCAAAGGAGCCTCCCTTTCATTCCTGCAAGCCCCCTCATCTGTCTCTTGGCTGGCTGTCTTCCCTGGGTGAAGGGACATGAAGGTGCCCTGTGGGGAGGGAGGGAGGAGGGAGGGGGAGGCCCTGCCCTGGAAGGGAATGGGGGCTGGAGGGGGCTAACGTTGGTGGCGCCTCGGAAGCCTCCTCTTGGTCGCTGTTCGTACCACAGAAGTGGGGGCGCCTCTTCCGGAGCTTCTGCAAAGGAGATAAAAGGGGGAACCTCTCAGAGGAACAGGAGGGCTGACTGGCCTCCTAGTCCCAAAGGGGCCTGAAAAGGGGGAAGGGGGCCCAAACCAACAAGAAGATGGACCCCCACACACACAGTGGCCATCTCGTCCTCCCCGAACTCTCTCTGTGGCCCCTTACCCTGAACCGCCTCAAGAGCGCGGCCATCACTGTAAAAAACAACAACCCAGTCACTGGCAGGCGAAAGTGGTAGGAGCAACCCAGAGGGCATCCAGCCACAACCACTAACAGTAACGCAATGGCCCAACCGTCTTCTCATCTCCACAGCAACCATGGAAGCAAACAATGGCCTGGAATTCTTGCAGAAAGAACCTTTCTGACAGTAAAAAAAAAAAAAAGCATGGAGGCTACATCTGTATATATATGTAGAGGCTAAATGAGGGAGTTTAGCTACCATGGGGATAAATGATTAAACCTGGGGATGGGCCAACGGAGTCTGCAGATCCTCAAATCCTTGGCAAGGATTCCAGATTCGCACATCCAAATCCCTGTGCAAAAATAGGTGAACCGAATCTTTCACATCCACTAGCCAAAAATAGGGTTTTGTTAAAGTTCTGTTTTAAAAAGTTTTTTAAAGGTTTTTTTAACAATTGCTTTTTAAACCCTTTTTAAAAAAATCAATTTGAAAGGTTTGAGATTCAGATATGGATTTGGATTTGGAAAATTCTGGATTTGTCCCATCCCTAATTAAACCCTTCGCTAAGAAATTAAGAAAAATGATAGTTAATAGATTTGCAGGTCCAGGGTTATGGATATAGATCAAAATACGGCTTTGAATTTATCTGTTCTATTGACATTTTA
>CAOLHI010007765.1:0-12283 GCA_948474755.1 Ctenosaura bakeri
TTTTGAAACCAATTTCTCTTTTAATAGCATCATTAGCTTCTCCATCTCTATCCTACCCATTCCTTTTATAAGCCAATCATCTCTAAAAGGGTTTTTTTCCCAATTTTTGCACATAATTTAATAAAAAATATAATACTAATTGAAATCTTTATCACTGGATTGTTATCAATCATATTTAACAAATGTAGTTCTGGTTCTCATAGTTCAGTTCAAACTGAGTGTCTAATTTTTTCTAGTTTTAAAATTGGTTTTTGTTTTTTTGCCTCTATTTCCAGGTGAATTTTGGACACTTTTGCAGACCCGTTTGGAAAAAAGGGGGAAGGCGTTTTATTCGCCCCATCCGAACCTGGTAAGCGAAAGTCACTTTTTTGTCTGTTTTTTAACTCGGGGCCCTTTCTCACAAAGGAAGGAAAAAAAATAATAAAACCTTTTTCCCACAATGGTAAACAAATTGTCCAAATAATTCAATAATAATATAAAGAAAACTGACAAGTACATGTAATCAAACTTCAAAATTGGAAAACAATAGCAAACTAAAATTAAACGGTCCTAAACTAAACAATGCCCTTTTTCCACACTCCCTTTGTTATAATGTTATTATTCCACTTTCTACATTTTGGAAAATTTTTCAAACTTTTTAAAAAAAAAATCATTTTCCACTTTAAAAATTTGCCATTTTTTCACTTGGGGCTTTTTTATAGTGCTATTTTCCACTTTCAACATTTGCCATTTTTCACCAGACTGTTATAGTGCTATTATTCCACTTTTTAACATTTGCCATTTTTGCACCCCAGGGCTTTTTATAGTGCTATTTTCCACTTTTTAACATTTGCCCCTTTCCGGGAACTGTTACAGTGCTATTATTCCACTTTTAACATTTGCCCTTTTTTCACCGGGCTGTTATAGTGTTTTTTTATTCCACTTCAACATTTGTTTTACCGGGGTTTTTTATAGTGCTATTATTCCCCCTTTTAACTTTTCCGTTTTTGCACCGACTTTTTATAGTGTTTTTTCCACTTCAACGTTCTCCCGGGCTGTTTCCTATATTTCCACTTTCCCAATTTCCTTTTTCACTGATTGTTCAGTGCTTTATTCCACCTTCAAACCCAATTTTTTCACTAGATTTTTATAGTGTGTTATTCCACCTTTTAACAAATTTTCCCTTTTTTCACTAAATGTTATAGTGCTTTTCCCCCCTTTAACCTTTGCCATTTTACAGCAATCTAATTTCCCCCTTCAACATTTGCCCTTTTTGCCTGGGGCTGTTATAGTGTATTTTTCCCCCTTTCAAAAATTAAATTTTTTTTAGATTTATAATTTCTATTATTTTCCCCCTTCAACATTTGCCATTTTTGCATTACACTGTTATAATGCTATTTTCCACTTTTTAACATTTGCCATTTCTGCCCCGAGACTTTATAACGCTATTATTCCACTTTCAACATCCTGTGGAATCCTGGGGTTTGCAGTTTTTTTGGGGGGTTTGGAATAAAACCCCCAAAAAATGCCTGCAGAAATTTTCCCAAAAAAACTAAAACTCTGTGCTGGGACAAAAAGCAAGGGAATGGAAAAAGGGGAAAAGGACGGCCTTTTTCCTTGGTTGCCTTCTCCGGGGCAAGAATGGAAAGGAAGGGGAGAAGGAAAAGGGGCACACATCCCCCTTTCCTCCCCGCCCCTTCCCTTGCTTTTTTGCCTTATTTAAAGTTCAGACTAAAATCTGGGGTTGATTTTAGAACCCCCTTTTACCCGGAAGCCGCCCCCTGCCACCCCCATTGTGAAAAGTGCCTCCTTTTAATTGACAGTGCAATTAATTTTCTTTTATTTTAGCCCAAGTCATGTTTGCAGAGAAATAAAACAAAATGTTTGAAGAACTACCAGTCTGTGCTGATCTATAAAACCCTCATTACGCAAAACACTGCTTTAGTTCTTGAAGTGGTTGTTTGCATTTTTAAGGGCATTTCTCAAGGTGGTTTTTGAATTGTCACATAAGTAAACATTCCCCCTCCTGCAAAAAAAAAGTTTGGGAAAGTTATTTTTTCCCCCCCAACTAAAAAATTTTTTAAAATGGTTTTGGGGATTATAAGTTTTTGGGGGGTAAAAAATCCCCGGAATCCCTCATGCTTGTGGAAGGATTTTTGGGGGTTGTAGTACATAAAGGGGACTTTTGAAGCTGTGACCCCCATAAGGGGCCTTTACACTAGACTGTTATAGTGCTATGATTCCACTTTCAACATCCTATGCAATCCTGGGGTTTGCAGTTTAAAAAGAGGAGGAAGTTTTTGGGGCCTCTCCCTAAACTAAAATTTCTAGGTTTCCATAGGATGTTGAAAGTGGAATAAGGCCACTTTTCCCGTTTAGTGCAGAAATGGCCAACTTTTCCTCAAAGGGAAAACCCTGGTGATTTTTAATTTTTGCATTGTGATGTCAGTGTTGGCTTTTTTTGCCCTTTACATGCCTCCATACAACGTAATGCAGAAGGCAGGACGTTGGCCAGTAGACAGGAAAACCCAAAATGACCAGCATTTCCGATGTAAAAAAAAAAAATTTTTTTTATCCCCCCAACAAGAGTTGGAAGGGCAAAAAATTGGGGGCACATTCGGTTTTTCTTTCAAACAAGATGAGAGCAGAACATGAGGGGGAATGGGGGAAAAAATTTTGGGGAAACACATGAAAACCATTTTTTCCAAAGTTAAATTTTTAAAAACTTTTGATAAGGGGTTCCCACAAACTTTATTTTTTTCTTTTTTTTTTTATTTATTTATTTGTATCCTGCCTCCCCCAAATCAACCAAAAACCCAAAAAGTTTGTTTTTTGAAACTTTTCTATACACCCCCAACAAGCTGGGTACTTTTTCCGACCTGGGGAAGGATGGAAGGCTAGTAACCCTTTGGAACCCGGCGGGGTTTCGAACTCACAACCTTGGGGGCTTGCAGGGGGGAATTTAACCACTGCGCCACCGGTTTAAAATTGGGCCCCACCCAGTTTAAAATTTAAAACCTTTCCCCCCCAACTCCCCCCAAAATTTCATTGTGGATTTCCAGCAAAAAGAAGGGGGATTTTTTGGGTAAAAATTGTTTGCAATTCTGGTTCTGGGGTTTAAAGATCCCAAGCAGAAAAAATTTGGACATTTAGGGCTATGTAGTATAGAAAAGAAAAGGTTGGAGGGGAAAAATTAAAAAATTTTTAAAATTCTGCAAAAAAAATTTAAAAAATAATCTAGAATAATGGCTCTAATAACGATGCTAGAATCCAGAATCATCACTGAAACTGAAGGCGTGGAGCTTCAAGGTGGACAAAAAAGGGAAATGTTTTTTTGTTCTACTTGCAGTTAACCTGTGGAATTCACTGCCACAGGATGAAGAGATTTCCCCTTCGGAGGCTTTTAAAAAGGGAAAAAAAAAATTTTTAGAGGAAGGAGCCATCAAGTCAGGATGGCCATGTGTCATGGCTTGTGCCAATTAGAGTCTGCATCTATGTGTCATTTGTTGGGGAGCATGAGATGGAAGGTATTTAAAATCATCCGCTGTATTAAAATTTAACTGGCCACTGTGGAAAGCGAAAGATGGCCTTGCTTTTCGGCTTTTTTTATGTTCCCCCCTTTTTAAAATCTATCATGTGTCCTTTCTCTTCTCCTGCGCTTTTTTTCTTGCTGGACAGACTAGTATTTTGTTCCCGTGAACGATAAAAAAATTTTAAAAAGGTGGAGGGGCAGGGGGAAAATATGCCCCATATGTTGAGATTTTTGGAGTTAATCAAAAAAAAAGCCCCCTGGGAAAAAAAAATCCCGATGCTCATTTCCAGTCAACACCTCGCTACCCCTTTTCCCATTTTTTTTCCCAAAAGACTTGCTAGAAAGGGTAGGCATTTTGCTTTTGCTAAAAATAGAGTCCTGGGCTGTACAATAACCTAAACGTAGTGGTTTAAGTGAAAAAAATTAAGAAATCTGGGAAACCAGAATTCAAATTCCCCCCCCACCTGTAGAAACTCACGGAAGATTTTTCGGGCATCAAAAGGAAAGCGATGGGAAAGGTCCTCTGAATTTTCTGCACGGGAAAGGCATTTTCAGCAGAGAAAATCTGTGCAAACAAGAAATTTTCCCTGATCTTGTTCTCATCCTTTTTTCTCCTTGTTTTTGTACTACTTTTTTTTCTTATCTTTATTTATCCGCCTTTTTTTCCCGGTAAGGACTCAAAGTGGCTTACAAAAAGTAAGGTCCTACACTTAGGTAAAAAAAAAAGGAATCCCCAAATTTTAGGATGGGGGACACGTCCCCAAAACCCTCGTGTGAAAGGGATCTCAGAGTTTCATAGACCACAAGCTGAACCTGAGCCAGCAGTGTGGGGTGCGGCAGCCAAGAAAGCCAATCAAAATTTGGGGGCATCGATGAGAGTATGGTGTCTAGATCAAGGGGGAGGTACCACTCTACTCTGCTTTGGTTAGACCCCATCTTGAATCCTGTGTCCAGTTCTGGGCACCCCCAAATTTAAAAAAGGACATGGTCAAACTTTGGGGCAAGTCCAGAGGAGGGCGACCAAAATGGTGAGAGGCCTGGAAGCCATGAAGACCTATGAGGACAGACTTTGAGAGCTGGGTATGTTTATCTGCAGAAGAGGAAGGAAGAGGGGACATGAGAGCTATGTTTAAATATTTTAAGGGATGCCATGTAGAGGAGGGAGAGGGCTTGTTTTCTGCTGCTCCCGAGACCAGGACAAGGAGCAATGGATTCAAGCTGCAGGAAAGGAGATTCCACCTGAACCTCAGGAAGAACTTTCTGACAGTCAGGGCTGTCCAGCAGTGGAATCTGCTTTTCGTAGTGTAGTGGAGTCTCCTTCTTTGGAGGTTTTGAAGCAGAGGCTGGATGGCCATTTGGGAAATGTTTGAGGGTGTTCCTGCATGGCAGGGGGTTGGACTGGATGGCCCCGGGGGTCTCTTTCTATGATTCTATGATTCTACAGTAATTTTTAAGAAACATATGGTAGCTCTAAATCATGGGACAAAAGTTAAAACCCCCCAATTAAACAATTGGGGTAAGAATTAAAACAAAGTTAAAATACATAATTAAAACTAAAATTTCTAAGAATTCTGGATAGTTAAAAAGAGCCAGCACCTTTTTTCAGACAGGCCGTAATCACACATTGTGTGCCTGTCAGAATAAAAATGTCTTTGTTGACTATGGAGATTTTTTTGTGAAAAAACTGCATGCACAAAAAAAAATGGTTTGTATCTTGTTGGTAAATGTAGAATTTTTTTATGACTACACAATCACTCTGCTTTAGATTTACCTTATAATCAGTGCAGCTTCCCAAAACATGGGCCCTTTCCACATGATGACGCTTTTCTGCATCATTGCACTGCAGTCCCAGGTCCAGAAGGGAGCATGTCAGTAATGCTCCCCTCTTTATGTTGAAGGAAGCGCAATGGCACCGCTTCTTCCTTCCTTCTGCAGCCCCAGCTGGGCATTTTCCATTGCTGTGCTATAGGAAGCATCGTAATGTGCTTCTGCAGCTTCTGCATAGAATCATAGAAATATAAAAATTGGAAGAGACCTCAGGGGCCATCCCGTTTCCCAACCCCCCGCCATGCAGGGAAACCCCTTAAAGCACTCCCGACAGATGGCCATCCAGCCTCTGCTTAAAAACCTCCAAAGAAGGAGAACACTCCACCACACTCCATGGAGGCAGCAGATTTTCCCCTGCCGGACAGCCCTGACTGTAGGGAAATTTTTTCCCCGAGGTTCAGGTGGAACCTCCTTTCCTGCAGCTTGAATCCATTGCTCCTTGTCCTCGTCTCTGAAGCAGCAGAAAACAAGCCCTCTCCCTCCACTCCATGGCATCCCTTCAAATATTTAAACATGGCTATCATATCCCCTCTTAATCTTCTCTTCTGCGGGACTAAACATACCCAGCTCTCCAAGTCTATCCACATAGGGCATGGCTTCCAGGCCTCTCACCATTTTGGTCGCCCTCCTTTTGACTTGCCCCAAACTTGTCAATATCCTTCTTGAATTGGGGTGCCCAGGAACTGGACACAGCATTCAAGGTGAGGTCTAACCAAAGCAAAAGTAGAGTGGTACCAGTACCTCCCTCGATCTAGACACCCTACTCCTATTGATACAGCTGAGAATTGCATTGGCTTTCTTGGCTGCCGCATCACACTGCTGACTCGTGTTTAAATTGTAATTTAAATTCCCAGATCCCTTTCACACGTACTGTTATCTAGCCATATGTCCCCCCCTGGTATGACCATGAGCCAAATGGAGCGTTGCACTATCCAGGTGCAATTATTTTTTTTATTTTGGGGGGGAAAAACCCCACCCGTTCAATGCTTGGGGGTGGGATGGCAATGGGCTAGCGACAATGTCATGCAGAAGCACAACCTGCCGACTGCTGCCATCCTGTCTCAAATGTGACTTAGCCCCCTTGTGAGAAATTCCCCGGGCATTTCCCCCTGTTCTCAAAGAGCAAGAGGACCACCGAGGATATGTCCAGCTTTTCTTGTAGCTGGACAGTGGGGAAAGGGAAATAATCTAGGGGCCTTTCGAAGATCCCTACAGATTCTGTGTAAAATAGCTGGATATGTCTCCATAATTTCCCTTTACCCCTGACCCAAAACCAAAAACCCAAAAATTTTGGGGGAAGACTGTGCTCCAAGCTTGCAAGGTGGTTTTTTTTGGGGGGGGGGGGATGGAAGACATCCCCTGGAGATGTGATATATGTTTTATTTATTTTTATTTATTTATTATTTATTTGTATCCCGCCTCTCCATATGGATCGAGGCGGGGAACAACTTACAAATAGCATGTATTTCAAAACATTTCTATACATGCCCCCAACAAGCTGGGTACTCATTTTACTGACCTGCCCAAAGGATGGAAGGCTGAGTCAACCTTTGGGGCCTGGCAGGATCGAACTCGCAACCTTGTGGCTTGCAGTACTGGCATTTAACCACTGTGCCACCAGGGCATATATGTGTCTCCTGGTCTAGGATATTGACCCATGTGTTTTTTGTGTCGAGTAAGTCCTGACCTTGAAGGATTCTCATAGAATCATAGAATCATAGAGTTGGAAGAAACCCCAGGGGCCAACAGATCGCCATCCAGCCTCTGCTTAAAAACCTCCAAAGAAGGATACTCAACCACACTTCGAGGCAGCATATTCCACTACCAGACAGCCCTGACTGTCAGGGAAATTCTTCTTTCCTGTAGCTTGAATCTATTGCTCCTTGTCCTAGTCTCTGCAGTGGTAGAGAACAAGCCTGCTCCCTCCTCAACAATGACATCCCCCCAAATATTTAAACATGGCTCTCATGTCCCCCCTTTTAAACCCTTTTCTTTTTGCAGACTAAACATCCCCAGCTCCCTAAGCCGTTCTTCATAGGGCTTCATGCCCTTTCCGACCCTTCACCCTTCATAGGTCCAATATTGTTCTCATTGGGGTTTTCCAATGCTTCCAAACACATCTTTCCCTCTTTCAAAGATTCTTTCCATTCCTATTTTGTGCTAGAGCAGGGTCTAAAAACATTGGCCTCCCACTGAACAAACAACCCCCAAAATTTTATCACCGGACGCTTTGGTTTTGGTTATGAATTTCTTCCCCCCGTATTTCTAATCCTGGTGTTGGAAAGGGAAAAATGTACCCCTAGATTATTAAAAAGTTGCCCATCCCATGTGAATGTAGTACAGTTGGTCCTCCACATTCTCTTGGGTTTGGGGACCCCCCCAAAAGTGGAAAAACAGCAAATACCAAATGTGTGTGTGTGTGTCTGTGTGAAGGAGGCTGAGGCTTGTTGGGGAAGGTGGGGCACCCAAAGGGTCCAAACCAGGTGAGGGAGAGGAGAGGGGAAAGGGGTGGGTTGGCATGGTCATCCTATACTTGCTCTCTCACCTATCTCCCCCCCCGGGTGTGTGTGGGGGGGGGCATCCAAAGGAAATGTGGTGATGAGAAATCCATCCTTAGCTGGCAGCAGCTGGTGGAGGGGGGCAAAACCAGAGGTGGGTTTTTAAAGGGTTGCACAGCCTGATCAGAGACACCGAGAGGGCATTTTCCCCCCAGAAAAAAAAGCACTTGGTGAGGAAAAAGGGTTGGAGAAATGTGCAAATAATCAGATCTATGAAAGTGCAACCCGCAACTGTACTCGGTTTTCCTTTGCGTTCACTATGCTCTGCCTCCTTCCCCCCCCTTTTTGGAGCTATCCAAAGTGCTCAGCCTTTAACCCCCCAAAAAGGTTTAGCACCTTCAACAGTTGCAATTTGGACCAAAACCCTGAGCAAATTTTCTGTCCCACTCACACGGGAGGCATTTTTCTAAAACTTTCCCCCTTCTCTCTCTTTTCTCTCAAGCCTACCTGTCCCATAACCCACACTTGCCTTTTTGGGGTGCAGTGAAAGGATTGGGTGGGTATAATGGTTAGATGGTGTTTGGAATACATTTGCAACATGGGCCATTTGCTTCTTTTTTTCTAATAAATTTTTGTCTGGGCCAAGACAATGCATTCCTTGCTCAGTGATAGCCTGTCCCGGGGGCACTGAAAGAGTCCCTTTAAGTCTTTTATCCTTCTCAAAGGCCGCCCCAAAGTTTCATTTTGGACTCCAGATCCCAAAATCCTCTAGCCAGCGTGGCCAACTCCAAAAGGGCATCATTATGTCAAAGAAAAGGGGGCCCCGGTTCCTGGTTCCCAGCTGACCATGAAAATGACACTTTTCGGCTAGGGTTATAGTTTGGGTGCAAGTTTTCTGATAATAGGAAAGCAGTGCAAGATGTCTTGTGAGGAGCAACTTTGGGACCGGTAATGTTTAGCCTAGAGAAGAGGAAGGAAAGAGGAGATGATAGCCATGTTTAAATAATTGAAGGAATGTCATCTATAAGATGGAACAAACTTGTTTTCTGTTACTCCAGAGGCTAGGACATGGAGCAAGGAATTCAAACCATAGGAAAAGAAATTCCACCTAAAACTGAGGGGAAAAAACCCTTTATGGTAAGATGAATTTGGGCAGTGGAATGTGCTGCTGCCTTGGAGTGTGGGGGGGGTCTCCTTTTTTTGGGGGTTTTTAAAGAGAGGCTAGATGGCCATCTGTTGGGAATGCTTTAATTGTGTCTTCTTGCATGGTAGAATGGGGTTTGACTGGATGGCCCTTGGGGGTTCTTCCACCTCTGGTATTTAGTTCTGAGGCCAGGCTGCCTCTTCTCATAGAACTGTAGAATTGGAGAGACGCCAAGAGCCATCTGTCCAGTGCCTTGCCAGTACAGGTTTCCACAACTAAACATCCATGACACGTAGCCATTCCACCTCTGCTTAAAAATCTCCAATGAACGAGAGTCTGCTGTCTTCTGGGGTAATCTCTTTCCCTGTTGAACAGCTCTTACCATTAGGAAATTTCCCTAATACTTATTTTTGAATTTCCTGTCTTGTAAATTTTAGCCCATTGCTTCTTGTCCTAGTCTCTGGAGCAGCAGAAAACAAGCTTGCACCATCTCCCAGCCTTGCAGGTTATTACAAATGGCCATCAGACACCTCTTTGTCTTTGCTTTCTGCACATTAAATATACCCTACTTCACACCCATCTCACAAGGGCTGTCTTCTGACCACCTTTCCCCTCTTGTCTCCCCTCTTTTCCCCCTAGGCTTTAAACATTCGGGAACCTCCTTACCTGCCCCCAGTGAAAACCCCACAGAAGCAGCTTGTGGGCCCGACTTAAAAGACTGGAAAAAAACCAACTCAATTCAGGTAAAACTATGGCCCCTTCTGAAGCAAAAACATAGATTGTTTCTTCAATGTGGCTTAAAAAAAATAGCAAATTCATTTTTTTTGTGCATACGTATGTGAATATATGTATATACACACATATACATGCATACAGATACATACATATATACAATAATCTATTTAAGGACACCGAACACAGAGAAGGAGGAGGAGAAGATGGGAACATTTAAAGCAAAATTAAAAAAGACCAATCTCTCTCAATCTATCTTTCTTTCTTTCTTTCTTTCTTTCTTTCTTTCTTTCTTTCTTTCTTTCTTTCTTTCTTCCTTCCTTCCTTTTCCTTTTTCTTTTTTTCTCTTTTCTCTGGTTGCTTTTACACTATACAATTTGGTACCTTAATACCCTAAAAGCACCAGATCCTGTTAATCTTGAAGCTGAGCAGGATCAGTCCTGGGCCATTTCCGCACTACACTCTTATAGCATGATAATTCCACTTTCAACATCCTATGGAATCCTGGGGTTTGCAGTTTTGGAGGGCCGGCCCCCTTTCCCCCAAAAATGCAAACCCCAGGGGGCCCCTAGGATGTTGGGAAAATGGAATTTCACGGGTATTGTAGTGGGAAAAGGCCCTGGTTTTATATGGATGGGAGCTTTCAAAAAAAAATACCAGTGCTGTCAGCTATATTTCAGAGGAAGGAACTGGCAAAACCGCCTTGGAGTATTCCTTGCCAAAAAAAACACCCCCTTGGGAAAATTTATGGGGTCACCACAATTCGACAAGCATCCTGGAGGCATGCATGCCCCCATCCCACTTTAATAGCCGTGGCTGTTTTCTATGGACATTTTATTGATGAAGCACTGGAGCTCTCTGTCAGAAAATTCAAATACCTGATCAGACTACAACTCCCAGGGTTTTATAGGAGGCAGCCATGGCCAAATTTTTGGAAAGACTATTTTCATAGTGTGAAAGAAAGCATAGGTGCAGGACTCCCCCTTTCAATCTGTTTAAAAAATATACTGGTTCAGAGGCAGTTTCTTTTTTCCTCCTCCTTTTCCCCTGTCAAATAAAGGCAAGGTCTGAGGGAAATTTGGGGCTGTTAGAAAAGGGTGGGAGAAGGAGAGCGATCCGGGAAGGCACGAGTCACTCCTTGCCCACCTTTACCTTAGAGCCTTGGCAGCTGTCTCCTTTTCTGAAGCAGACAATAAAAAAACATAAAAAATCAAAGATTTCCCATACCTTGGCTCAATCATTAATCAGAATGGAGATTGTAATCAGGAAATCAGAAGCAGACTAGGACTAAAAAGGCAACTGTGAAGGAATCAGGTGTCAGGCCCTGCTTCCAGAGCATGGACTCTGACTCAGAGTCTGAAGCAGAGAGCATGCCAGAGGCTAAAAACATAAGGCATGCCAGGGCCTGCAGTAGAATCATAGAATCATAGAAATGTAGATTTGGGGAAAAAGGCCCCCAGGGGCCATCCAGTCCAACCCCCCTGCCATGCAGGAACACCCTAAAAGGGAACTCCCGACAGATGGCCATCCAGCCTCTGCTTAAAAACCTCCAAGGAAAACCCCACGACACTCCGAGGCAGCATCTTCCACTGCCGGACAGCCCTGACTGTCAGGAAGTTCTTCCTGAGGTTCAGGTGGAATCTCCTTTTCCCGCAGCTTGAATCCATTGCTCCTTGTCCATCTCTGGAGCAGCAGAAAACAAGCCCTCTCCTTCCTCTACGTGGCATCCCTTCAAATATTTAAACATGGTTGTCATGTCCCCTCTTAACCTTCCCTTCTGCAGACTAAACATACCCAGCTCTCTAAGTCTATCTTCATAGGGCTTCATGGCTTCCAGGCCCCTCACTATTTTGGGGCCCTTCTCTTTGGGCTTTCTCCCCGCTTGACCATGTCCTTCTTGAATTGGGGTGCCCAGAACTGGACACAGTATTCAAGATGGGGTTAACCAAAGCAGAGTAGAGTGGTCCCCGTACCTCCCTTGATCTAGACACCATACTCCTATTGATGCAGCTGAGAATTGCATTGGCAGAGAGAGGTTGCAGTGCTGGAAACACAACAGGGGATGGTGCCACCCCGCCTCTTCAGATACAAAGAACACTTTTCCTAACCTTGGGTTTCCCGTGGGAAGGACAAAAGAAACCCAGCGTCACTCTCTCAGAATTTATAACCAGCAACAATCATTCAAGGCAGAGCTGCGCTAGGCTTTGGATCTGTTAGCTGTCATCCTTCTCTTCCAGCAGTTGTCAGAGCTTATCTGGCCTGCTACCTTGCTGGATGCCTTGACAAATGCTCGGATTGACCATTGACACTCCATTGCTGTGAAACCCCTATTTTGTTTCCCTGATCTCTGGGGGGTCCCGGGAGGGGGTACCTAAATAACCAAATAGCCCAAAAACAACTTGGGGAGAATTGCTGGAGCGCTCAAAAAACTTTGCGAGAGGCAGGGTAACTTAGCAGGATCTTGTAACCCCCGTTCTACGGGGTCAGGTCAGTCAAGCAGTCAAACGGTTTTTAAAATAATAAAAACGATGTTTTATTGAATACAGACAGATATTAAAAACACCCCAGTCA
>CAOLHI010007767.1:0-11526 GCA_948474755.1 Ctenosaura bakeri
TTCCTTGGCATGCATACTCTATATGCTTTTTTTTTTTTTAAAGTGGAAAAATCCAGTGCAAAAAAAAATAGTTTCACCCCATGTTTGTTCAAAAGTACAACATAAGACCATGCAAAAAGGTGAATTAAATTAATTTTTTGTGTATCCCTGCTGGTAACTGTTTTCCCTTTGGGAGTTTAAAAGATGAATAATGTCAAAAATGACTATGTGAGGAGAGATTGTTGCAAAAAAAAGGGGGATTAGGGGGAAAATTGCATAAAAGAATACTTTTTTGGGAGAAATGTATTTAAAAAAATCTGTTTGAGGTTATTTACGGGAAGCTTTTCACATCCAGTTTACACTTAACCCTCAAGCCATTCCATCAGAAATTGGCAATTTCGGGGGCTCAAAAAACCCTAAAACTGTAGAAAATTTAAACTTTGCCCCCCACTGGGGACCACAAAATTTTATCGGGCAGCAGCACGGGGGCAAAAAAACTTCAGTCTAAACACACTTTCTCCCTTTCAAACATGGTGTACAGGGAATGGTTCGTTTTAAAGCTCATTAAATTTTTCCATGAGGCTATTGAGAGCATACTAGCTTCAAAACAAGTTGTACCTTCCCTCCTCCAAGTCCTCCATAAAACAAAGGGGGAAGAAAATTTTAACCCAAAACGTGGGTGACTGGGGGGAATTTGATAGCTCCTTAATGGTGAGACAGGTAAAGGAACAGAGGGAGGTTTCAGTAAAAAAGAGGGAAAAAAGAAAAAGTCAGTTTTTCCCAGGGGAAGCACTTTGGGTGATCCCTAAAATTCCAAGTCATTGGGGGACATCCAAGTCCTTTATCAAGAGTTTCCCCTTTTGACTATGACCTAGCCTTTCCTGAGGGAAAATCAACCTTTTTCCATTGCATTTGTGCAGCCAGTTCCTTTTTCCTAGAAAATTTTCCCCAGTCATGGGAAAAAATTATTACTATTTCAGGTCAATTAAAATTTTTTAATTAAATTTGGGGGTGTATGGGCCCGGGAAAAGGTTTGGGCCCCTGGACCTGTCCTTCCCTTTTTGCAAAACCTGGGGGGGGGGGTCACTGGGGGGTTTCCTGGGAAGGGGCTAACAAAACCCCTTTGTCTTGTTTTTATCTCTGGAGACATGTTTCAGAGGGTTTAAACCCATGTCTCCAGAGAAAAAGGGGTGGGTTTTTGGCTTGGCCTTTCAGAGCTGTCCAAACTGGGGGAGAACCAGCATTTGGATTCTCCTTGTGGGTTTGGTGGTTTTTTCCCCGGAGATGCTGAGGAGGAGATACAGGAACCCCTGCCTCAACTGCTCCAAATTTTCCCCTTTTTTTTGTAGTTTAAAGGGGTAAACTTAAATAGATGATAGTTAAAATAAAATGGGATAGTTAAACCCCAAATTTTTTTTGTGGTTTTCATTATTTCCATCTAAACAGTAGGAAAAACTTCCCGATTAAAAAGAGCAATTTTTAAAATAAATTTCCGCTTCCTGCAAGTATGGTGAAGCCCCCTCCTCTGGGAAATTTTTTAAAAGAGGTTGGATGGCTTTTCTATTCCGGCACTTTGATGGGTATTCCTCCATGACCAAGGGGCTGGACTTGATGGCCCTTGTGGTCTCTTCCAACTCTGTGATTTGTGATTCTATGAGGTTGATCAGCAGCATGAGGCTATTTTTGTTTTCCCTTTTCCTGCCCGGAAAAAAACATTTTTAATGGTGATTCCTTGGGGTGGATAAAATAACCCTTACTTGCTAACAGAAAAAGATATTTAATTTATTTGTCTTAAAAAACCCAAACTACTTTTTTTGGAGTAATTGTGGCTCATGATTTTATTGACTTTCCCCCCCCTAAGCAAGGTCTCTTGGGTTTTTGGGGATCTAAATGAGTCCTCTTTCAAGGGGAGAGCATGGAGGGAGAAACTTGTAGAAAACAGCATTTAATCTATATTTCTAAAGAGTGCTTTATGGTGTTAGAGGTCACTATATTGCTGTTGTCATGGGCTTGTCTCCAGAGAAATAAAAAAACTTTTATCAGTGATGGCCTTTAAAATCATAATGGTACCTTTTTCAAAGATCAAGGTGAACTGGACAATAAATTTCCCCCTCCCGCTGTTGGCCTTGTTTCCCCAGAACTGACTATAGTTTCCCTCTTTTTATTATTTTTGGAATTGGGAATTTAAATTTGGATGCTTTCCTTTTGTGAAAAAGCAAAGGATCTTTAAAAAAAAAGACAAGGGGTTGCTTTCCAGTCAAACTTCAAAAGAAAAAAATTTCCCAAAAAAAGAGTTTTTCGCCCCCACATTTCTATATTTTGACCTTGCTGAAAAAGGGGGAATTTCTTATTTAGTCTTCCAAGGCCTTTTTCTTAGCAATAAATTTTCAAAAATCAATTATGCTTTCACTTTCAGAAGTATGTCTTTGTTTGTTTGCATTTTTTCCCCCCCAAAGGAGTTCCCCAAAATTCAAAAAGCATCTTTTGGGCAAAGTACCTTCCTCACCTATGTATCTTACGTTTAGGGGCTCTTTTGTGATTGGCCATTAAAGGAAAAACACAGGTTTAAATTTAAATCTGGGCCCAGATCCGCTTTTGGGAGATGTGTCTCACATGTAACTACAATATGGCCATTTCCTCACTACACTGTTGTAGTCCCTTTTATTCACTTTCAACATCCTAGGGAAATTCCCTAGGTTTGCATTTAGGGAGGAGATTTAAATTTTCCAGAGAACTTGGGAAAAACTGAAAACCCAAAAAATTCCACAGGATGTTAAAAGTGGATTAATAGCACTGTAACAGTGGGGGGAATGAAAAGGGTAAACCCAAAAAAATTTAACCAACCCCCTTTTTCCCTTGGCCCCCCTTTTCCCCCCAAAACCGGAAGGGGGGAACAAAATTTTCCTTTTTTTTGTTTTTAATATTATACTGGACTTATTATCAGGAATCCCCAAAGGTGCCCTAATTTAAAGGGTTTATAAACCCACCACCACCCCAAAGGGAAAAAAGGCGGGCCTCAACCCTTTTCCCCTTTTAACCCCAAAAAACCCCAAAATGGCGGGGGGGAGGGCTGCCATATAAAAAAAATGAGGATTTTTTGTGGGGGCAAAAACCCATTGTAAATTCCCAAAAGGGGTTTGAGGGAAAAATTTTGGACTTACACCAGGGGAATTATTAACACACCCCGGGATTTTTGGGCTCGGGAGGTGCCTCTGGGGGAAAAAAAATTAACCCATAGCGAATGCACCACCAAATGTCACTTTGACCCATATCAGCCAAAGAACTCCTGAATTTGGACTCCTCCATGTCATTCCCATTAAAACGGGCCCCGGCTCCTGTTTTTGTTCTCCCTTTTGATGCTGGGGTTTTAATAGCTTTTCATCTGGGCATGGCTGGCTGCAAATTCAGGGGCAGGCTGTTCCCCGGATTTTTGGGGAAACTTGAGGATATTAGATTCATTTTGATATCAATAATTTGGCCTTCTTTCCCCTTTCCCCTTTTCCCCACGAGGGCGAGGCCCCCCAGAAGCTCAAAAAGAAAACACGGCCGTAATCATGAAATATTAAACAAAAAGAGGCCAAATAATTTTGGAAAATTTTTTAAGGGAAGAACATTATGTATGAAAATGTAAAAAACCCCTCCCCAACGGGGCACCCTACAACCCAAATATTAAAATTCAAGCATTTCACATCTGCATTTTGGGAATTCTATTGATAATTCGGACTTAACTCAATCATGCTAAAATCTGATTTTTTCAGAGGCTTTGTCCCCCACCCCCCAAAACTCTTTATTTCCCCCAAGTGCGGGACCTAGCCTGGGGCCCAAATTTTTCCCCTAAAAACCCCCCTTTGCCCCTTTAAAGCTTCCTTGGATTGCTCCTGACTTCCATTCCACCTTGCTGCCACTTTGCTTGGTAACCCTTCCCCCTCATTCCCATGTCCCAAAAAAATTATCTCACCAACTCCGGGTTTCAGACTACCTGGGCTTCGCAGGTGTAGGGTTTTTCCCCAAAAACAACCCCCTTTAAAAACCCTCATCCCACTCTAACCTTTATTTCTTTATTTTTTTCTGCATGAGTGTGCTGCATACACTCTTTGATTGTATTTTAATAAAAACAATTATTACTTCACTTCATTTGGGTCCTTGACTTGGCCTGAACCCCCGAGGGCATTGGGTAAAAATCTCGCTCCATTGCCCTGCCTCTCACATTGCTAACTTGTGCTCTTTGCTAATTTCCCCCAAATTTATAATTGAAACGGATTTTGGTGCCCCAGGGGCCCCCAAAAATCAGGGTAACAAGGTTTGCCAAAATTTATTGTTTTTCTTTTTTAAAATTTGGGGGAAATGGAGCATCTTGGGGGAGTCTAAATCCCACAGAATCCATTTCTTAAATATTTAAAAAACGGGAAAAGGGTTTTAAAGGGGACATGACTCCAGCTCTCTCCCTTACAAAACCCACTGCTTCTGACCGACTGATGTTTTGTTGCAGAAAACCCACCATCTGTCAATGAGTTTTTCCCTTTTTGAAAACATTTTATTTTTTAAAGGATTTTTCTTTATATCTGTATTTGGGAATTTTTTCCCTGGAACTGTTTAAAGTCCTCCCCCCGGGGAGAAGTCAAAAAGCAATTTTTTTTCCCCATTTTCATGTACCAGCCCTTTTAAAACATTTGGGAGATGGTTATCTTTTTGTGTCCCTTTTGGGGGGTTCCCCACCCGTGGCAACTTAAAGGGAACCAAGGGGATTTTTTTGGAAAAATTTGTTCAAAAAGGGGTTTTTCCCCTTTTTCCCCATACCCGGAGGTTAACCCTTTTCCACAAAAAAGGGCTGTTCCACTTCTGGGACGGGGATGGCAAAATTTGGGAGGTTGGGTTTGCTTTATGTTATTGCCTGCCCTCTGCCATCCGGCTCCCCAAGCTTTTTTGGGGCAAAATAGAAAAAAATCCATTTTGCGCCTGTATCACTAAAAACCCCTCCTTTTTTTTTCCCCCCCATGCTGAAGCCAGGGGAAGGGGAATTGTGAATTTCCTTCTGTAGCACAGCAGGGCTGCACTGCAGAAGGAAGAGGTGGGGCCATTAAACCCCCCTTTCCAAAACAGAGTGGGGAAAAAGGGGGAAGGGGAATGTGTTCCTTTGGCTTTTTCGGGGGTCCGGGGAAAATTTGCCCAAAAACCAAAACAAAAACACACTTCTGGAGAGAATTACCCAACACTCACTAAGCTAGCGAGAGGCAAGGAATTAGCAGGGATCTTGAAACCCCAAAATGTTTTTGGGGGGTAGGCCCAAATTAAGCAGTCAGACAGTTTTAAAATGGGGAAAAAATGTTTTTTTTAAAAGGAAAAAAAACAAAACCACCACAACCACCCACCCAAATGGAAAAAAGGAAAAAAGGATTTTCAGGGGAAAGGGGGCCCCCTTTTTTTTAAAAACCCCCAAAATTTAAAAAAAAAGGGGGGGGGGGAAAAAAAGGGGGGGGGGGAAAAACCGGGGGTTTAAGGTGGAGGAATGGGGTTTTTTAAGGGGGGGCCGGGGGCCCCCCCCGGGGCCCCTTAAAAAGGGGGGGGGTTTTAAAAATCAATTTAAAAAAAAACCCCCAAAAAAAAAACCCCCCAAAAAAAAAAAACCCCCCCCAAAAAAAACCCCCCAAACCCCAAAAAAAAAAACCCCCCCCCCCCCCCCGGGGGGGGGGGGCCAAAAGGGGAAAAAAAACCCCCCCCAAAAAAAACCCCCCAAATTTTTTGGGGTTTCCCCCCGGGGCCCTTTAAAAAAACCTGGGGGGGAAAGGTTTAAAAAAAAGCCCTTTTTTTGGGGGCCGGGAAAAATTTTTCCCCCCTTTTTAAAAATTTTTTTTCCCCCCGGGGGTTTTTTTTGGGGGGCCCCCCAATCAAAAACCCCCAAAAAAATTTCCCCCTTTTCCCCCGGAAAAACCCCCCCAAAAACCCCCCCCCCCCCTTTTCCCCAAAAAAAAAGTTTTTTTCCCAAAATTTAAGGCCTTTTAAAAAAAAAAAAATTTTCCCCCAAAACCCTTTTTTCCCCCCTTAACTGGTTTTGGGGGGTTTTTTTTTTTTTTTTTTTTTTTTAAAATTTTTTAAAAAAAAACTTTGGGGGGTTTTTCCCTGGCCCTTGGCCCCCGGGTTTTGGGTTCCCCTTTTTTTTTGGAAAACCCCTTTTTTTCCAAAAAAACCCCGGGGTTTTTTTGGGGGTTTTTCAAACCCCCCCCCAAAAAAAATTTTTTTTTTTCCCCCCCCCCCTCCCGGGGGGGAAACCCGGGGCCCCCCCCCCTTTGGGGGAAAATTTTTTCCCCGGGAAAAAACCCCCTTCCCCTTCTGTTTTAACTAAACATAACAAAAAAAACCCCGGCTTTAGCCGAAAACCTGACAAAGCCAAAAGATTTGGGCCCATAGTGGCAAACTATTGTTACATCTGTGCTAAGCCCATCATGTTAAACTTGACCTTTACCAAAGTTTTGTCCTGCTCCAAACCCCAGGGGCCCCCAGTCACCTCAGTCACAATCCCCCCAAAAAAAAACCCCCTGATTCCTGACCCCCGGCCTCTATTATCCAGCCTTGCCGCCACTTTGTCTGGCAAACCCCCCCGCAGTGAACCATGTAATTTTCTTTCCTACCATTTTCCCTTTTAGGACTCCCAAAAAAGGTGTAATATCACCCATTTCCCCTGAAAATCCTTACCCCCAAATTTTCCATTAGCTGTGTGATTGTGGTGTCTTTACTGTTTTTTTTAATCTTTTAATAAAAACATCATTTTTGCTTTTTAAAAACTTCGGGACTGCTTAACTGACCTGACCCCGTAGACATTGGGTTGAAAGTCCCTGCTAAGTTCCCCTTCCCTCTCCTGTTTAGTGAGTGTTCCAGCTAATTCTCTCCAAAAAGTGTGTTTGTTTTTTGGGTTTTTTGGGAAAACCCCCCCGGCCCCAAGAAAACGGGGTAACACATTCCCCTTCACACCTATCACTCTGTGTGGAAGGGAGTTCAATGGCACCACCTCTTCCTTCTGCAGTGCAGCCACTGCGGGCTACAGAAGGAAGTGTCACAATTGCATTTTGGGCCAAATAACAAAAATGGAGTGATCACAGGCGCAAAATGGATTTTTTTCTTTTTTGAAAAATTTGGGAGCCGGATGGCAGACAAATAACTAGAGGAACCTCCCAAATTTCTCCATTGCCCCAGAAGTGGAACACCCCTTGTTGTGGAAATGGGGTTAACCTAGAGGATATAGCAAGGGCAAACCCTTTCTGAACAAATTTTTTCCAAAAATCCCCTTTTGGGTTTACCTTAGAGTTGGGTTATGACCTGAAGGCACACAAAAAAGATAACCCTTCCAACCCGTTTTCAGGTTTGGTACATGAAAGATGGAATAAAAATTGTTTTTTTTTCTCCCAGGGGCAGGACTCTAAACAGTTCCAGGAAATGAAATTCCAACTACAAATTTTTTAAAGAAACTTGATAGTTGAACTTATACAAAGGAACAAAATGCAAATTTACAGGGTGGTGGATTTTCTGCAACAGAACATCGGTGGGGTGGGTTTTCCCGTATAGGGAGGGCCCGGAGTATGTCCCTTTTTTTCCCGTTTTAAATCCATGAAGAAATGGATTTGTGGGATTTGGGCTCACCCAGATGTCCCTTTTCCCCCCAAAAATTTTTACAAAGAAAAACAATGAAATGCCTCATACCCTTTTGTTCCCTGTTTTCTGGGGGCCCCCAAGGTAAATGCGTTCTTTTCAAGGGGGAAAGCAAAGACACAAGTTAGGGGGCAGGGCAATGGAGCGAGTTTTTTAAAAAATTTTACGGGGGTCAGGCCGGGGTAAGGGGGCAAATAGAAGGGGA
Organism: Ctenosaura bakeri; assembly: GCA_948474755.1. Lineage (NCBI taxonomy): Eukaryota > Metazoa > Chordata > Lepidosauria > Squamata > Iguanidae > Ctenosaura > Ctenosaura bakeri. The sequence continues at coordinate 7,826 of CAOLHI010007767.1, forward strand.
AGGGTTTTTTTTTTTATTAAAATTGGGACAGCACACCCCATCGGGAAACTAAAAAAAAAAGGGTTTGGGGGAAATGGGATTTTGAGAGGAGATTTTTGGTTTGGGGAAATCTACACCTTTTGGGGTGCAAAACTTTTTAGAGTTTTCCAGTCCCATGGGACGGGGGGAAGGGCCCACCAAGCGTGGCAGGGGGAATGGAAGTAGGGAAATCCAAGGAATTTTCAAAGTCAGGAGTTTTTATGGGGGAAAATGTGGCCACGGTTTATTTGGGGGGAAAAATAATAATTTCGGGTAGAAAATTTGGGCATGATTGAGTTAAGTCCGAATTATAATAGAAAACCAATATGCAGATGTGCGGGGGGTTAGTATTTGGCTTGTCAAGCTGCCTGTCAGGGCAGGGACAAAATTTTTTGTGGTACTTGCCTTGAGGTTCCTGAAGCGGGGGGAAATCTTTTTTGGCCTGGCTGTATTTGTTTGGAATATTTGGATTAGCGGCCGGGGCCTTTTGTGAGCTTGTCTGGGGGACCTCGCGATGGAGGGAATGGGTAAAGAAGGCCAAATTATTGATATCAAAATGATATCAAAATATCACTCAAGTCTGGCCTAAAAAATCCAACGTCCCCCTAATTGCAGCCACCAGTGTCACCAGATGTAACAGTCCCATTTTAAAAGTTCTCAGCATAAAAGGAAACAAAAACAGGGGGCCCCCCAAGGGGTGCAGGAATTTGCGGGGTTTTTTGGGCCGGGGAAGGGTTAAAAGGAAAAACTTTATTTGGTGGTCCTCATTCCCCTTTTCCCCTCAGGGGTCCTGAGCAATCATGGCTGGGAGGTGTTTATTTCCAGGTTGTCCAATTTGTGCCATCAGAACACTTTTTTGGGAATTCACAAGGGTTTTGTCCTGACCACATAATGCCCAAAAGTCCTCATTTTTCCACATTTTTTCATCATGGCAGCCCCCCCAACACCATTTTGGGTTTTGTGCAGAGGGGAAAAAGGGAAAAGGGCTGAGGCATTTTCCTTGAGCTGCATGGTAGGTAAAAACATCCTCTTCAAAAGACATAAATTCCCCGATAATAAATGCTCTTTTACCAAACAAAAATAAGAACATTTTTCTGCTTCCCCACTCTACACCAAATCCAAAATGTCTTTGGGGGGGGTCTAAAAAAGGTTGGGTTATTTCTCTGGGAGCTTTTCCCACCCCCCTGTTACAGTGCTATTAATCCACTTTTAAATTTCCTTTTTGGAATTTTGGGCTTTACATTTTGGAAAAAGGCCCAAAAGTCTCTGCTGAAAATTTTAAAATTCCTCCCTAAACTGCAAACCCAGAAATAATTTTAAAATGAAAAAAGAAAAAGGGGGAAAAGGCCATATTGTAGTTACATTCAGAGACACATCTCCCAATGCAGGTTTACCTGAGAGATTTAAACCTGTGTTATCCTTCAATGGCCCCAAAAAAGCCCATGCTAAAAAAGGATACATAGGTGAGGAAGGTCACGTTGTGACCAACAAAAATGTTTTCAGTACTTGGTGAAGCTCCTTTTGGGGAAAAAATTTCAAACAAACAAAGACATCTTTTGGGGTAGATGCTAATTGATCTTTTGATTTCATTGCTAAAAAAACCTTGGGAAAAATAAATAAGAAATTCCACTTTTTCAGCAAGGGGCAAAATTAAAAAATGTGGGGGGAAAAACCTTTTATGGGAGTTGATTGTTTCTTTTGAATTTTTACTGGAAAAAAAAACCATTTCTTTTTTTTAATATCCCTTTTCTTTTTCTGCACAAAAGGAAAGCATCTACAATTAATTCCACTGAAAAATAATAAGAAAAGGGGAAAATATAGTCAGTTCTGCGGAAACAAGGCCCACAGGGGAGGGGGGGGGGAGATTTATTGTAGGTTTACCCTGATCTTTGAGAGGGACCATTATGAAAAAGGGCCCTCACTGATCAAAATGACCTTGTTTTTTTTGGAGACAAGCCCCAAGACAACACAATAATGACCCCTAAACCATAAAGCACTCTTTAAAAATAAATTAAATGCTGTTTTCTACAAGATTTCTCCCTCCCATGCTCTGCCCTCAAAGAGGAAATCCTTTTGAAAAACCAAAAGACCCTTTCTTTTGTGTAAAATAAAACAAACCACTTTCTCCCTAAAAGTGGGTTGGTTCCCGACAAATGCTTTCTTTTGCAAGTGGCTGGTGTGATATTTATCCACTCCAAGGAATCACCATTCAAAATGTTCTTTCCCCGGCAAAGGAGAACAGGCAGAAATAGCCCATGTTATCAACCTATAGAATCACAGAATACAGAGTTGGAAGAGACCACAAGGGCCATGGGGGCCCCCCCGGTCATGGGGAATCCCTGGTCCAAAAAGATAGCCATCCAAACCCCTGTTTTAAAAAATTCCAGGGAGGAGACCCCATTTCTTGCAGGAACAGCAAATTTCCCCTTTTGGGAATTTATCCCTTTTTGGGAAATTCTTCCTACTGTTTAGATGGAAATAATGAGACCACAAAACAAACTTTGGGGTTTGGGCCCCTTTTTTTCACCTCTTTTAAGTTTATCCCATTAGACCACAAAAGAAGGGAGACCTGGAGCGTTTAGGCAGGTGGTTCCCCCAGTCTCCTCCTGGGGTCTCCTGGGCAAAAAACCTAAACCCAAGGGAATCCAAAACTTTTTTCCCCCGGGGAGCTACTGAAAAAAGCCAAAAACCCACTCCTTTCTCTGGAGACATGGTTAATTTTTCTGAAACATGTTCCAGAGATATAAAACAAGACTAAGGGCTTGTTTTTCCCCGGCCCCGGGAACCCCCCCCGGGTTTTTCAACATAGAAAGGGCAGGTCCAGTGGCCAATCCTTGTTTCCAGGCCCTACACCCCCAATTAAAAATTTAATTGACCTGAAAAAAGTAAAATTTTTTCTGCTATGACTGGGGAAACTTCCCAGGAAAAAAGGGGGGTGGCTGCACAAATGCAATGTGAAAATAGGTTTGTTTTGGCATCAGGGTATTTGGGGAACAGGGGAAACTCTGGTGATAAAAGGCTTTAATGTCCCCAATGACTGGACCTTTAGTAACAGGATCACCCAAATTTATGGAAGTGGTTTTTACCCCCTTTTTTCCCTCCACTGAAACCCCCCCCGCCCCCGTTCCCCTTAAGGGGGGCCCGGTTAAGGTTACCCCCGTTTTGGGGTTTAAAATCTTTCCCACCCCCATTAAGTTTGATGGAGGCTTGGGGGAAAAGGAAAAGTTTTAAAACTGAAATCATGGTTCTAGCCCCTGGAAAAAAAAATTGGGGCTTCAAAACGAGATGCACAACCCTGTAACCCCTTTTAAAGGGAGAAAGTGTGTTTTGTATTTTTTTTTCCCCCCCCTGCTGTGTGCACTGATAAAAATTTTTTTACACAGTAGTAGGCAAAGAAATTTTAAAATTTTTTACAGTTTTTTTTGTTTAGCCCCAAAAATTTCCAAAATTTTTTTATGGAATGGCTTAAAAGTCTTGGAAAATTTCAAAATTTTAGTAAATCAACCCCAAACAGATTTTTTAAATACATTTCTCCCCCAAAAAATGTATTCTTTTATGCAATTTAGCCTAATCACACTTTTTTTTAAACAATCCCCTTTCACATAGTCATTTTTTACATTATTGCATCTTTTAAACTGCAAGGAAATCAGTTACCAGCAGGGATACACAAAAAATTAATTTAT
>CAOLHI010007768.1:0-12707 GCA_948474755.1 Ctenosaura bakeri
GACAACAGGGGCAAGACTAATACTTCACAAAGAAAGGAACACCGTGGGTTTGGGATGAATGGGAAAAGCATCAGGAACATTCCCCCAAAGAGAAGAAAAAATCCCAGCGTCCCAATCCAGGTCTAACTAATGTATTACCAACTTTCTGCACTGTACCTTGAGAGGCAGCTTTTCTCGAGGTTTGTGTCGCTGTTACACACTTCTAAGGCCATTTCCGCACTAGACTGTTATAGCGCTGTTATTCCACTTGCAACATCCTATGGAATCCTGGGGTGTGCAGTTTGGGGAGGGGCTGCAAACCCCAGGATTCCATAGGATGTTGCAAGTGGAACAATAGCGCTGTAACAGTCTAGTGTGGAAATGGCCTAAGCCAGGACCAGAACCAGGGCGCAGTCTCCGCCCCGCGAGGCTTGCAAAACATACAAGTCGGGGGAAGGGGGCTGCCAAAAAGACGACCTGGGGGCCCTCGGGGGTTGTGCGAATCCCAGCTCTGCCTCTCCCCCTGCTCCGCTTCGCACACCGAGGGAATCCAGAAGACAGAGGCACCCCTCTCTCTCTTCGGATGGGGCTGGGGGCGACCCCCTCTTTCTCCTCCCGCCCCCAAAGGCCCCTCGCCCAACACGCGGGGCTCCCAAGCCCCAGCTCCCGCCAGAAGCAACTTAGGACGGATCCCGAGAAGGCAGCAGGAAAAGAGCAAGACCTCATCACAGGCGGAAGGACCCCCCCAAGGGAGCCCGAGCGCTGCCCCGACTTTGCAAGACCTGAGCAGAGCTGATGCTGAGGTCAGGGTGAGTTGGGGGTCTCTTGTTCCCAGGATCGCCCTAACTCCCCTTGGAGGCAGCTGACAGCAACAACTCCCCCAAGAAGCCCCCTCCCCTCAAGGCCGATCGAAGCCGGAGCCTCACACAGCGCCCCTCCAAGCCAAGGGGGTCTTCATCCCCCAAACCAGTGGGGTGACTTTGGCTCCGGGCAGAACCCCCCCCAGCGAATCTCCCCTGATAGACAGCAAGAAGTGGAGGAATGAAATCCGCGGCTCACCATGACTTGGGGCCCCCGCAGAGGCTGTCAAAGAGGGAGGAGGGAGGTGTGCTAATTGTGGGGACTGCCTGGAAAAGGGGGAAAAAAACCCTTTCTTTAAGAGACTGGTGGAGACTCAGGCTCTTTCTGCACTGGCCTCTTGTAGCGCTGTTATTCCACTGTCAACATCCTATGGAATCCTGGGTTTGCAGTTTAGGGAGGGGCCACTCCAGGATTCCATAGGATGTTGACAGTGGAATAGTAGCGCTACAAGAGGCTAGTGGGGAAATGGCCTTAGACCTGCAGGCTAAGGGACTGGCCGTTTGTGCAGCGCCTGGCATTTAAATTTTGTTTGAGAGGCAAGATGGTTCTAGCAGTGGAGGTTTCCCAGCTCCTCAAGGTCCCCGGGGGCTTAGAGGTCAAACTCTCTGGCAGGCGCTGGGCCGCCTCCCACTGGCTTTGGCTTCTCTGCCCTGCAAATAGGTTCCCTGTGTCACCCCTTCCCTTACTGCATAATTTTGTCTTGGTGGGTGTAATTTCCTAAAAGCCCTCATCTTACCCACATTGAACTAAAATTTCTGGGAACAAATGATTGGCAATGATCTGATCTTAAACCCGTCTTGTAGATTTGCTTTTAATGTTAGTTATATTTATACTATAACATATTTTTGTATTTTATCTAGATAATTTGTTTTACAATTGTATGGCATACTTTATATTTTTATTATTTCTTCCTTCCAAATGTGTGAGTGTGTGTGGTTGTGGGTGTACACAAACACCTTTTTTAGATTGTATGATTTTGGCAGGACTCTCCATTTTTCGTTTTTTGCTTGTAAAAGTGCCATGTGCATCAATGTTGCTAAATAAATAAATGGCAGCAACAACCACATGTTCAATATCAGAGGATAGTTCTGGGAGGTAGAAATAACAACTGAGTATCATCAGCATAAAGCAAACATTTCAAAGCTAGAGAGCAGCTTATAAAACTACTGTTGTAGATTGTTGAAGAAAAGGCAGAGAGGCCAGTGTGTTGTAGCCAAAACTCCTTGACTACTCAGCATATTGCCTCTGCATCTTTTGTTACAGCAGAGCTCACACAGCCTCTAATCTGAAGACGTGTGGTGCACCCAAACCAGAGACTTGTGGCTCTTGAACCACAATTATTGTTTCTATGGCAGATTTATAAAGGCACAGATAACATAACGTCTTCTTTGCACAAATTAGACTGGTACGAGTGTATGTAAACTTCTCATGTTCCACAAAACTCTTCATCAGGCATTACAGCTAACCCTGTGAAATCTAGTAATAAGAATAAGAACATTTCTTACCCATATCTCTTCCCTAAGCTTGAGGCAGTGTACAGCGTAGATTAAAATACAAACACACACACATAAAGCCCTTTAAAATATACCAATTGAAAGTTTATATTTGAAAATTGACTGGGTAGGCTTGCTGGGAGAGGTACATCTTCAGTACTTTTTAAAATTCAGACCAGATGTTTAGATGTCAAATGTCTCCAAGTCACTGGAGTGATTCTAATATCAATGTAATGTGCTCACTCCTGGATGTACCTGTAACCAACCTGGGTGCTCTGTTTTGGACCAGCTGGAGTTTCTGATCCAGGTACAAAGGCAGCCCAACGTACAGTGCATTCAAGAAGGCCAGCCTTGAGCTTACCAGCATGGGCACTACCATTTTTAGGTCTTCTAATTAAAAGGGTTGGCATAGCTAATAACAAGTACTTCTGACGGTTGGATCTATCTGAGTTGACACTTGGAGGGACAGATCCAGGAGCCCTCCCAAGTTGCAAAGACAGCCTTTCAGGGGGAGGGTGACCCCCTCCAGAACTGGGTGACACACCTCAACCCCCAGATCAGGACCCTTAATAGTAAGCACCTCTGTTTTGCCAGGATTCAGTTTCAATTTGTTTTTCTTCATCTAGCCCATTACCTCTTCCATGCGTTCATTCATCAGAGTGCAATTCTACTTTTCCCTGCTCACCAGCAACTGCATTTGATGGTTCTTACAGGCAGCTATGCGAGTGTTTGGTGTGTGCATATATGACTGGACTCAATATTACTCAGCAACAGAAAATGCAAACTTCCAGATGTAATAGTTCTTCAAGCGTACAGTCTGGGGTTTTGAATCTCAATATGCTTCACCATCTTTGTTCTTTTTAATCTCTTGGGGGTCCTTCCTTCGCATTCTGGGATCAGAGGAAGGCAAAGGGAGGCCCTCTTGGAAAAAATCTTGGCGAAAAAACTCCCGCCTTAGGGTCACCAGAAGTTGGAAATGACCTGGAGGAACACAACAACAACCACATTGGCAACAAATGCAATGCTCCCATTCGCAAACAGGAGTGTAAATGTTTTCCCCTCGAAGCAGAGGCAAAGAGGGGGTTGTGGACAGAATGAAGCAGCGGCGCCCCCTGGAGACGGAAGGAGGAAAAGGCCGCCTGTTTCTTAGCTGATTTCCCAGAAAAGGTAGAGGAGGCAAACCAATCTTCCCACCAAGGGCCTCTTGAAGTTTTTTTTTTTTTTAAATATTAAAAATATATTTTATTTGAAGTACATTAAAAAGAATAGAAATAACAAATAAACAAACAAAAACAATAGCATATCAAATCATACATACATTACACATTAACTTACTAGACAAACATTTATCTAACTAATTATCATACATACTTACATAAAATACTTACATGCATACTTACATAAAGTTACATTCAGTCTCATACTTCTTGACTTCTTTTTTTACACCATTGAGAAACATCTTCTAAATCTTATCTTCTATCCAGCTATTCAAAATTATGCTTACTCAAATCTTTATAGCCCTTTATCCTATACTCTAAACTTCTAACTGCTAATTGTATATTACTTGTATATTTTATTTTATAACAATTAAAAAAAAATTTACTATTAGCGAATCTTAAGTTTCTTTTAATTGATAACTTACTAAAACTTAGATTTAAACTGTACCTTCTCTTTCCCTCTATAACTTATATTGCTATAACTTATTTCAATATCCCTTATATCTGTACCTATCCTATATCTAACAAATCTTATATCATTACACCACTATCAAATGTCCACCGTAAATCAATTACTTCATACTCTATATATCATATACTATTTATCATTCCAATTTATGTTATATCTATGTAAGTTATATTCCATTCATTTTTCATTCCCCCCCCTTAATCATACAAACCTAGAATTGCCAAATTTCCCCAATACTCCTTCCATAAAGGATCTAAAATTTCCCATTCTTCTTTAAATGCACAATTATTTTTATTTTCCAAACATTTTGTTAATTTGTCCATTTCAGCCATTTCATACAGCTTATTGACCCATTCCTCCATTGTTGGTGAGTTTGTGTCTTTCCATCTTTTCGCATATACAATTCGCGCCGCACAGATCGTATAGCTTAAAATACTTAACTTTTTCCTCCTTGCTTTAACATCTATTTTCTCGTATATATTTAATAAATATATTTCTGGTAATCTTGGAAAGTTAATTTTTAAATACTTCGTTATCAATTCATGTACTTTAACCCAAAATCTTTTGGCTTCATCACATGTCCACCAACAATGGAAGAAGGAACCAATTTTCTTACATTTCCAACAATTGTCTGTAGATTTTCCTTTCTTCATCTTAGATATTTGTACCGGGGTTAGATACCATCTATAAAAGATTTTAAAAAAATTTTCTTTCAGATTAGCGCATCTCGTATATTCATGATTTAACTTCCAGGCGTTTTCCCATTGCTGTAATGTTATTGAGTATCCTATATCTTTAGACGATTTTATCATATTTTCTTTTATAACTTCTTTTTCAAATTCCAGATTTATTAATAATTTATAAATTTTGCTCACTGTACCCTTTACATTCGTTTTTAATATTTTATCTAATTCATTCTCATCTAATGAGATTCCCCGTTCCCTATTATCTATTTTATATCTTTCAATTAATTGTCTGTGGAGAAACCAATGTGATCTATATCCTTGTTCAATCATTTCTTCTTTACTTTTTAATCTTACATTACTTCCATCCTTTTTAATTATATCTTTGTATGTGACCCATTCCCCTACTTGATTTTTCTCTAATCTATGAAAGGCTTCGTGTGGTGACACCCAACTAGGTATTCTTACATATAATCTATTTCTTACTTTTAACCATACTCTTAAAATTGATTTTCTCACGTAATGATCTAAAAAATCTCTGTTAATTTTATGTTTTTCATACCATAAGTATGCATGCCACCCAAAATATAAATTGAAGCCTTCTAAATTTAACAATCTTCGATTATCCAGATTAACCCAATCCTTAATCCAATTTAGTACTGATGCTTCATAATATAATTTGAGATCTGGCAAAACTAAACCCCCTCTTTCCTTAACTTCTTTTAAATACTTAATTTTTATTCTGGGTTTCCTCCCATTCCAAATAAAGTCACTCAAATCTTGCTCCCATTTTTTAAACACTTTATCGTTATGTATTATAGGTAAACTTTGGAATAGAAAAATCATTTTTGGAAGTATATTCATTTTAATAGCAGAAATTTTCCCTATTAAAGATAATTGCAAATTTTTCCATCTCTTCATCTCTTTCGTAATTTCCCCCCATGATTTCTTGTAATTGTTATCAAATAAATCCGAATTGTTTTTTGTTAATGTTATCCCCAAATATTTTATCTTCTTTGTTATTTTAAATCCTGAAATTTCTGACAGTTCATTCTCTTGATTAATAGTCATATTTTTAGTCATTATCACAGATTTCTCTTTATTCACCTTAAATCCTGCTAAATCTCCGAATTGTTGTAAAAGTTCGATCAATTTTTTAATACTAATCATAGGGTCCTCCAATATTACAGCTAAATCATCCGCATATGCTTGGATTTTAATTTCATGTTCTTTTATCTTAATTCCTCTTATTATCTTCTCGTCCCTAATATTGTTATTCAAAATCTCTAAACAGATAATAAATAATAAAGGTGAGAGGGGGCAACCCTGACGTGTCCCCTTAAATGTACTGAATTGTTTCGTTCTTTCCCCATTTATAATTATGCTCGCTTTTTGTTCACAATATATGGCTTTTATCCAATCCAAAAACCTGTTTCCCACCCCCATTTTTTCCATTACCCCGAAAATAAAAGACCAATTAACGTTGTCAAAAGCTTTTTCTGCGTCTAAAAAGATTATAGCCAATTGTTTCTGATTTTGTTTTTGATAGTATTCTAATGTATCTAAAATAATTCTTATGTTATTCTTCAAATGTCTCCCCGGTAAGAATCCATTTTGATCTTCATGTACCCAATTCTGTAACACTTCCTTTAACCTATCTGCTAGAATATGTGTAAAAATTTTATAATCCGTATTCAATAAAGCAGTTGGTCTATAATTCCTTTTATCCGTTAAATCCTTCCCCTCTTTGGGAATCAATGTTATATTTGATTCTTTCCATGTATTAGGAAACACCTTATTTTTGATTGAATTTAAAACCTGTACCAATAGGGGTGTCAATTCTTCCTGAAATATTTTGTAATAATGGGACAAAAAACCATCGGGTCCAGGGGCTTTCCCAAGCTTCAGATTCTTAATTGCGCTTTTAACTTCTTGCTCTGTAATTGGGTTATCCAAACTTTCTCTTTGACTTTCTGAGATTCTAGTAATTCTACTCTTGCTTAAAATTTTTTTCATGTTGCTTTCTTGCTCCTCAAACTGTATCTTTTTTCCAAACAACTCCTCGAAATATTTAACAAAAACGTCCTTAATCTTTTCTTGTTGGTGAAAGCTATTATGATCCTCCCTTATCTCTGTTATACATCGCTTCTTTCTCTCCTTCTTTTGCCTATACGATAACCATCTTCCTATTTTATTTGCATGTTCAAATTGTTTCTGTTTTACATATTTCATTTTCTTTTCTATCTCACTTGTCATTAATAATACCAACTGTTTCTTTAATACTTGCAGCTCTTTTAATATTTTATTATTTTGGGGTTTTTTCTTTAATTCTAATTCTTTGCTTCTTAACAGATCCTGTATTTCAACTTCATTCGCTTTTTTCCATTTTATAATCCAAGCCTGTTGATTTATAAAAAAGCCCCTCATTACCACCTTACTTGTTTCCCATACAATTTGCTCCGATTGGCCCTTATTCAGATTCTCTTCTAAAAAGTTTTTAAGTTCTTTTTTTGCTTTTTCCACAACTAGATCATTTTTTAGCAAATTATCATTCATTCTCTAATTATAACTTTTTACCCCCTGATTGATAATTATTAAGACTGGGCAATGATCAGAAATCGTTCTAGGCAATATCTCCAACTTCTTTATATCTTTTATCAATTCTAAAGATAGGAAGAACATATCTATTCTAGACCAAGATTTAAATTGTTCAGAAAAATAAGTGTATTCTTCTTTTTCACCTTTTACCTGTCTCCATGCTTCTACCAATGTTAGTTGATCAAGTAAATCAAAAAAGGATTTTGGGAGTTTCCCTTGACTTTTCTTTTTAAAGTCTTTTTTATTTTTGATGTTAGATCTATCTAAAAGTGGGTTTAATACTCCATTCCAATCGCCCATCATAATAATCCTGTAGTTATCTCTCTCAAATTCTAACAACCTTTCTAATAATTTTGAATAAAATCTACTTCTGTTTTCTAAGGGGCCATATACGCCAATTATCATCAACTTACAATTTTTTATGGAAACTTCAACTATAATATAATGTCCTAAGTCATCACAGAAAAGTTGTTTAGCTTCATATTTATTATTAACATATATGGTTACTCCTTTTTTCTTCTTATCAATTGATGCGGAAAAGGATTGGCCTAATTTTGGGTTTCTAAGATATTTTAGATCCTTATTTTTAATATGGGTTTCTTGTAACGCGACAATATCTAAATTTAACTTTTCTAGCTGGTGAAATATACACTTTCTTTTATATGGTGAGTTTATTCCTCGTACGTTCCAGGTTAAAATTTTTAAATTCATTCTAACCTGACAAATTCTTGTTCAGTCCTAAATTTCTTCTGTTTCTTCTGTCTCTTCTATTTCTTCTTCTTCTAATTCCGGATCTATAGAGGTTTCTTCTTCTGCAGTCTTTTCTTCTTCTTCGAATTCTTCTTCTTGTTCAGTCTCTACTTCTTTCTTCTGACTTTTGTCTATTTGCTGTTGTCCCTCTCTTGGCCCTTCTCTTTGTTGTCTTTTCGTTTTCATTTTCTCCATTTTTTGAGTGGAAATCGAGTTATCTGCAGTATTATCTTCCTCTTGTTCTTGTTCTATTAAGTTCTCATCCAATTTATTCAGTTCTTCCTTATGTTTCTTCCAAAATTCTTTTGCTTTTGTTATCGAATTCAATATTACTTTTCTTTGTTTCCAAACGAAAGAGATTCCTTCTGTCTTCTCCCATGTGTACCGGATTTCCAGTTTTCTTAATGCTTGGGTTATGAATCCATATTCTCTTCGTCGCTTCAACAAAATTGGGTGGACATCTTTAAAAATTTTAATCTCACTTCCATTTACCACTAGTTTTTTTGTGTAACTTCGTTGTAATACCAAATCCTTAACTCTTTCCCGAAGGAAATAAATGACAATGTCCCGTGGAAAATTTCTTCTTTTAGCAACCATCGAATTCACTCTGAAAATCTTATCTATTTCCAAATCAAGTTGCTCTGGAATCCATTCAATATATTGGGCCAGTGGCTTGATCAGTCTTTCATATAAGTCCTCCTGGGGTTGTTCTCGCAGACCTCTTATCTTAATTGATTTATTTCTACTTTTAATATCCATCGATAAAGTGGTTCTCTCTAAATCTTCTGTTCTTCCTTCCACTTTCGTTACTTGTTCCTCCACTTTCATTGTCTTCTCTTCTATCCCCTTGACTTTCTCATTCACTTTTTTCAAATCCATCGTAATGTTGTCTAATTTATTTGTAAACATTTCCATTTCTTTTTTCATGTCTGCCCTTATTTCAGCTCTCATTTGTTTCATTTCTATCCTTGTCTCTCTCATCTCACTTTGGAAGGTCTTAGTTAATCTTTTTAATTCTTCCACAATATCTACTCCTCCACTCTGATGTGCTCCTTGACCTTCAGCAGATGTTGTCTTTGTCTCAGTGGTTGGCATCTTCAGATCCAAAGAGGTTCGTCTTTGGAGCATTGTCTGAATTTGGGTTTGTGCGCCTGCTGCTGCTTTCATTTTTCCAGCTCCCATCATCTTGCCAAAATTACTCCAAGCTCTTTCTTTATATTTATATTACTTTCTATATTTTTATATTTACACTCTCAATCTTCTGATGACCAAATTTTCTGTCACTTTCTGCCACTTTCTGTCACCTTCCTACAACAATTCCGTCTCTTCTCCCACTGCTTTCACTCCCTTTCAAAACGCCTTCTTCCCAGTTTTTCTTATCTCACCACTTTCCCACCTTCACTTCCACCATCCACCGCTTCTCCTGTTTCTCCTTTAACATCCACCGATCTTCTATCTCCTTTCTTTCTCTTTTTCAAATACTTTCAAAGTCTATCAGGGCGTTCAGGGTTCCGACTTTCTGCAGCCTCCCATGCCTCTCTCTATCCGTGAACACACCTCCCGAACTGTCTTCTGCCGTGCTCAATCACGGACCCTCCTCTACTTCACTTTCCGCGATTCCTTTCAATGCTGTCTTCTGCCAGCCACTCTAACACCCGTCTTTCGGTTTCTTCCGTCCGCCCACTTTCGTCTCCAGCCTCTCTGTCCTCCAACCGCACTCGTTCTTTAACTTTCCGTCACCCTCTCTCACTGTCTCTGTCTCTCGCTCCGTCCTTAAAACTCTTAAACACTCCCGTCCACAATCCTTCCGTCTCTTCTCCTTCTACCTTCAGGTCTAGTCCTTTCCGATCCACTTTCAGTCCTCTTTCACTCTTTCGCTCTAATCTCTTTCTGTCTCTTCCCTACAACACACAGCACTCTGCCTTCCGTATCTTCCGTCTCTCTATTCCTCCGTCTCCTTCAAGCCTCCATTTTATGTCACTGACGCCACTTTTCTATTATTATTATTATTTTCTTTCCACTTTCACTTTCTTTCACTTTCTTTTATTTCCTCTTTATTTAATCTTTCAGACTCCACTTCACTCGCTCCACTCACACGATTTACATTTGCAGACAACTAATTTCGATCTTGTAACTGAGTCAAACAGAGTTTTTTATTATTTTTTCTTTTTACTTAAGTTCTCAGCTCCGCGTCTCCGGGGATCTTCCCCCCAATCCAGACTCTCCGAAAGTTAGGGTCCTCTAAATTCAATGAGCTCCTCAATAAAGACAAAGTAGGATCCACTTACCCCAATGGTGTACTTAAATTGAATACAAAAGTCCAGATGTATTCCAGGACTGCTTGTTTGTAACGGTGGTTCGTGGCTTTAGCGCGAAGGCTTCCTGGAGTGGTAATGGCGGTTCTGCGATCCGATCTTCACGACCAGCTTAGTCTCTCTTCTCCGCGCTCCAATTCTCAATTGCTGGTCTCGGATCCCCCTCGAATCGCCCCGAGATCCTCTTTCCAGGGGATCTTTATTCCCTCTACAAAAAGGGTTTTTAACCGGGAATTCCGACCTCTCCAGGCAAATTGGTCCCTGCAGCTCCGCAGGTACCTAACCAGCTGCCACGTTTCCTCCACCGGAAGTCCTCTTGAAGTTATTTAACCACTTTGCAGCCAAAACGAAGAAGATTTAAATCCAAAACAGCCTGTCCCCACACATGATGCAGGTTTTCTAAGCAGGAAGGGGAATAGATGGGGAAGAGACACCTGCTAAATCACTGCCTAACAAATGACAGCCCCAAACTCTGAAGACGAGATCGAAACCCCAAACTACAGTCTTATGACTCCCTAAATACTCAGCATATTTGTTTCCTCTGCATCTCAAAAACTCAGCACACACACAACCTCTTATTGTGTGGCTGCACTGTTGCAGCCAACCAGAGTCTTGTGGCTCTTGAACTACAATTATTGTTACTATGGCAGAGTTAGGAGGACATCTTTCTTCTGGGAACAAGTTAGCTCGATATAAGAGCATATCAGCTTCCCAGTTTTATAACTCTTCAACCAGGCACTACAGCTAATCCTGGGAGATCTACCAGTGCAATCCTCCCTGTGCTTACTCACCAACAACTGTATTCAGTGGAGTTCACTTTACTTTATATACACACATATACTTGGTGCTAAGTGGTGGGATCTTGTGAGGAGACCTATTTGGTTAAGAGAAAGGCAGAGAAAAGTCTGGAGTAGACAGCTGGCAGAGCTTTGCCAAAAGCGGTGTATTGAGGAGAAGTGGGATGAAAAAGACTCTATTGGAGAACCTGTGTTAGGGTTACCCCTGAACCCTCAGACAACATGTGGAGTCAGACCCCAAATACTAGGTCTGCATGGACCACCCCAGAGAGTCCACTTGATTGCAGGTGAACTCCGAATCAGCCTGAAAAGTCTCCAGCTTTGGCGAAAAGGACTTCTCCCCCATCAGGAAGGATGCAGTCAAAACAGCTTCGTACAGAAGCAATGAGAAGGACCCTTTATGGTTAAAAAGAGGGTTTTCTTTTTAAAGATTTGGGGTGACAGTGATCTCATAAGGCATCCCACACATGTGCAAGAATCATTATTTTCCCAGGACTAAAACTCTGCTACGTAGCTGCTAATATATTGAGTTCTGGTTAACATTCAAAAACGATCCCTGAACCAGAGATGTATTTGCTTAGCAGTGAAAAATCAGAAATATTGTTACAGACAGCACTGGGAACCCAGGCATTGACTTTGCCAATTAATGTCAGCATAATTTTAAGTAGGACAAGGGGTTGAGAACAGGAACAACCTTTAAAGACAACCAGAATTCAAAACAGAGGGACTTTAGTTAAGCAAATACAAAAAGAGAGAGAGTTTCTTTAGCTCGGACATTTAAAGAGGGAATATCTTCTGTGAGTTGAGCTGTCCAGGGTGCTGAAACCTCTTAACAACCCTGCAGAGAAGACCAGGAAAAGCTGTGGAAACAATGCTATAAAGGTTGTGAGGAACATGCAATGTCTCGAGGTGAAAAGCGGGTGTAGTTGCCACAGGAACACAAGGAAAAGCACAATCTGAGAGAAACCTTGAGGCCAGTGAGGTGATTTCGGAGACCAAAGCAATAAGGAAACAAGTATAAATGAAGTAAAAAGCAGTTAGTTGATTGAAAACAGAAGTATTTTATTGGTAAAAGTTGTCGGTAAACATAAGGAAATACAAACCTTAGGGCTACCCAAAAAACCAAAAAAATTTTTTTTTTGAAAATTCAGCTCCAGGAGGAAAAGAAGTGAGTGAGGAGACAATGGACACAAAAAATATGGAAATATGGAAAATAAATAAAAAAGAATTGAATTGGATAGGCTTGAACATGAGGGGATGGTAAGAAAATTAAGAGACAAAGAACTGCAACGTGAGAGAGAGTTAAGAGAAAAGGAACTGCAACACGAGAAGGAACTGAGAGGGAAGGAACTATGATAAGACAGAGAGAAAGGCGGGAAAAGGGGTTAGAGATGTTAGAGATGTTAGAGATGTAAAAGTTACATAAGTTAGAGATGTAGAATAGGAAACTGAAAGAACTGGAGTAAACTGCAAATTTCACTTCTAAGGAGACTCACACCAATGGTTCTCCACACCGTGAAGCAAATGAAACAGTAGTTAAAGGAG
>CAOLHI010007769.1:0-12954 GCA_948474755.1 Ctenosaura bakeri
GTGGAATGACAGTGAAGAAGCAATTTTACTACCTAAAGCAGAGACTCATACACAGTAAACAGGTTACTGCTCAAAACAGCAAGTTAACTAGAAAGGCGACCACCAGAATTAAGCTAAGGAAGTGAAAAAGGCAGAAGATTGAGAAATGAAAGGAAAAAAAGAAAGAGAGAGAGACCAAGATGAAGCAACAATCAATAGTTATTCACACACTAACTACAGGTCTTTGAATGGTGTGATGCTAACAGAGAAATGAAGAAATACATGAAATTAACTTCAATTACTTACACAATCAGTTCCATAAGCACAGTGGTTGGAGCACTGAGGTTCTGGTTTCAGATTGCACATTGTTGTTGTTGGTAAGCAAAGCCCAGCTCCCCTTGTACATCATACAGCTTTGATGTTTTGTTAAATGTCATGTTGGACTCACTGTGTAGCTTTTCCTCACCTATTTTGGGCATCTGAATCTCTGGATCAATCTGAATCATGAGGGACTACACCATTCCACTCCAAAACTGAATTGTGCCAGTTTGATATGACTTACACCTGGCAAAAATCAGTTCAGTTTTTCCCAATTCAGTTGAGAACTTGGCCTAATTGGTTGCTCAGCTCATTATTTCACTTCTTTTTCTCCTAAGAGTGTCCTTATCTTTCAAATTTATACTCCAGGCACGTATAACAAGGTCCTCTCTTTGGTAGAAATAGCCACACCTGTTGAATTTGGCTACTGCAAATTGAAAAGAACATTGTTCTGTTTTGAGAATTTACCAAAATTTGCACAATTATTCATTTCAGAGATAAAAAGAAATTGAAAAGCATAGATCGAAGGAGACTAGAGAGTTACCATTGCTACCCTCTTCAGGGCACCCCTTTCCCCTGTGGAGGCAGACTCTCCAGCATCCCTCTTCCTCCCTCCCAGCCTTTGGGCCTTGTGGTGCCCTCCCTATCAGGGCCAAGAAAGGGTCTGGGAGGCTGCTTCATGGGAAAAGACAGGTAGATCTACTCTTTCAAATTGTTCCACATGGCCCAGTTCAAAGAAGTGGTCATCCTTACATATACCTGAACATCGTGTGGGGTGGCCAAGGGCCATAGTGCTTCTGCTTGGCCTTCTGGTGGCTACATTTTCCCTGCAGCACCACTACTTCTGAATGCATTACTTCAGCATCATCCCCATCTTCCTCTTTGTCCTCTTCTATGGCACTGGGCCCTGTGTTCTCAGATTAAGTTACTGTCATGACTTCCTGAAAGGGCTGTCATTGATACTAAGCTGGAGACTGCAGTGGACTCAAAACAAGGTTGCTGGCGAACCAGAAAGAGGTGTGGATCATGTACTCTCATAGTCTCAACATATATTCCATATTCTCCACATCTTCTATTTGACAGAGACATTTCTTATAATTCACCACCATTGCACTTTTCAGCTGCTTTTAAAATGTCCTTTGAAACAACAAAAAAAGCAGGTTACAGCAGGTATTCCAGTGACCATACTGTGGCTTCTTGGGTGATATTTTTTGAAGGAACTGTTATAGTACTAGGTTGCATACATATGTTTCCATATACAGAAGATAGTTTTGACTACAACAGTTATATATAACAGGTGATCCAACTTACCAAAGACAGCTCTTCAGACAGTATAGTTATTAATCATAGGCTGACTAGTTCTGATGTCTGTGTTTGGTACAGGAGGTTGTTTCATCTTCCTGAATCCTCAAAAACAAAGGAATAGTCAAGTTCTCCAATATCAAAATTGCATAAGTACTAGAGGTGGACAAATTTATCCATTTCACTTTCTCCAACATTCAGTATTTTTAAATCTCAAATCCTTCCCATTCAATTTATCAAGAATTTGTAGAATTTTTTTGTTATTTCTTATCAAAACATAATCCACATCTACTACTCAGT
Organism: Ctenosaura bakeri; assembly: GCA_948474755.1. Lineage (NCBI taxonomy): Eukaryota > Metazoa > Chordata > Lepidosauria > Squamata > Iguanidae > Ctenosaura > Ctenosaura bakeri. The sequence goes on from CAOLHI010007769.1 coordinate 1,900, forward strand.
CTGTACTTTGGTACAGATGAGAGAAAAATATCTACTAATTGGTCTTCTAGCACTGCTTGCCCTCTAAATCTTGCAAATTTTCAGCCATGGGGGAGTTTAATGCCAGCAAGTCTCTTTCAGATCCTGCTGCTCTCCAATAGCGACTCTGCTCCACACTTGGAGACCTTTTGCTCACTTGCCACAATACCTTTTGCCACTGCTTAGATTGCACTGATCACTTTCTACAAACTGCAGCCTTGCAGTCTGGGGGAAGCTTACTATTGGCAAATTTCTTTCCATATCAATTCTGCTCCATACATGGATACCAGTTACACACTTCTCATGATGTCTTTCATGATAATTAAATCATACTGTTTGCCCTCTGAGACCTCCTGGCTTGCAGTCATGGGGAAGCTTAATACCTGCAAGTTTCTGGCATTTCAGGTGATCTAAAGGCCAGTCCTCTCAACACTGAAGCTACTGATTTGTCTTTTTAAGTCTTTTAATTATGCTGTATTCCTAAACTCAATAGCACTTTCTTAAGCATTCCTCTAAACTTAGTTGTGTCAAACAATCTAACTTGTTTGTTTATTTCATCCTCTTCGAAGGAATTATCAGTTTCAGATTGGGCATCCTCCTCCTCCTTGAGAAACCCATACTCACTCTAGTATTTCTGTTGTAGCAACAATTTTTAAACTGGCGCATCTTGCACCTACTCACCCATCTGCACTAACCCAAGTTCAGTAGGAGCAGATTTCCCCAGTACACAGTTGACTGTATTTCACTTGCCTGATATACAACTTTAAAAGAAGAAAGCTTCCTTCAAAAAAAAAGAGATGGTGACCCTAAGGCCATTTCCATTCTACACTGTAATAGTGCTGTTATTCCACTTTCAACAACCAGTAGAATTCTGGGGTTTCTAGTAATTGTACTAATGGCCTGACTTAGCACCATTGTCATGGATGAATACAAAGGCATTCAAAGCCAATGCATGAAGGTACTTTTCTCCCATTTCTAACAGATAGTAGATTGGGGTCAGCTGTGCTGATTGAAGATTCACTTTTCTATACTGTTTCAACATAATGATTTTATCTATGGCATTGACATGTAGCATTTCTTTTACACTGAACCATAATGTGGAAATGTCTTAGTTTCAGAGACAGCGGGGATCATTCTTGCCAGCAATGTTTATTTTTTCTCAAAAATATTTTCCCACATTTTTAAGTCCCACTAGCTTTCCTGATAAATAGGACGGTACAACTTCAAACTGGAAGATTAGCAACAACACAAAAATATGTACTTTAAGCATTATCTTAATAGGAACAGACTTTCACAGGTAAACATTCATTTTAATTGGTGATTTAAGTGTATGAAAAAAATTATGTATAATTAAGAATATGTAATGATTCCTTCTGTAAATAGTAATTGATTACACTGAGTCTTATAAACTCTCCTGATTAGTGATGAATAATGCAAATATGCAAAATAAAATATGCAGTTATTAATGCTCAACCAAATATATTTCCAAGGAAATGGCATGCAAATTCCCAACAAACAATGTTTACTGGATGTGAGACACCTAGAAATTAGGGCTGAAATATTACATACACTTACTTGGGAGTAACTCCTATTAAAATCAGTGAAACATACTTATGAGTTTATGTGCACTAAAGCAGAATATTGCCTGTCTAAAATATTATTCCATACATTTTAATTGTAGTAAACTTACAGCTTCCGAAGAAAGAAATAAAGAAAGAAAGAAAGAAAGAAAGAAAGAAAGAAAGAAAGAAAGAAAGAAAGGAAGGAAGGAAGGGGCATCTGATTGTGAATTAAGCCTTGCTAGAATGTGAAAGAGGGTGAACAAAAAAAAATAAAATTATACTTTGCAGAGGGGAAAAAAAACTAGGATGAAATATTAAAGGCAGCATGGGACGGCTCAATTTAAACCTTGAAAGCGGTTGTGGATGCAATGCATAAATGGATGCAATTAGAACTGCATAAATGCCAGTACATTATATTGCTAATGGATTTCTGAAAGTGAATGTATAAAGCAATCTGATATCTGAAGTACAAAAATGACAACTAAAATGGCCTGACCGTTTCTTAATATTTGCTTACCATCAAGCACAAGATCTGATTAACCCGTACATGAAGGCCTCTGTTTTCACCCTCCATATCTTAGGAAGTCAATTCCTAAGCAGTTAAAACATTTTTCTCTGCCATGTGCCAACACTCTGCTTACAGATAGGTCCAGTGATAGCAATATGAATAATCTTCAGGTAGCAAACATGGCTCCAGAATTTTAATAGGTTTGGCCCTCATATGACACCTACCCTAGATCCTCCAAACACATACCCTCCACCTGTCCTGATTTGGCATTAATAGTCTTGAGTAATCCTCTGACATCCCAATTTTTCAGCTGCTTTTAAAATATCCCAGTTTCTCTCTCCTTCTCCGATGTTCCTCTTGTGTCTTCAATGTACTCCACTTTACCACAAATTCAGTTTAAAGTGCAAAAGTAGTTTTCACTCAATTTACTAAGCAGGTGGGAAGGGATAAAAGAGGAGGAGGAGAAGGAAATCTTACCTTCCTGTACATTCAGGCAAAAGAAAGCTGATGTAGCTATCCCTAGCTTGTCTATTCTTCCTCCCTAATAATGTTTGTCATCTTAACCACACTCTGATGTTACTTGGCCACATATGTCCCAGTTTTCATCTCTAAAATGTTGGTGGGTACACAACACTTGTCCCTTCATTTTAATTTTCCCCAGTGTCCCTGATTGCAGCCCAATTTCTAAACAGAAATTAGGAGCTAATAATACTTCCCTTCCTTGCTGTCCTTCCATCAGCTAGTAAATACCTTTTTAAGTTGACAGCCTTTCAATATCTGAGTGTTTTCAAAGAAACAGCTTTAACAAGGTGCTGCATTGCTTCCAGTTGTACTGTTTTTGAATTACTTTTATTAAATTCTGTGTTTCAAATTGTTTTAATCCTTATTGTCATGCACTATTGCAATTAAACATTATTAATTATAATTTCAGCTACGTTGCATATGTTTTAATTTGCAAGCCACCTTGAATTGTGAATTGTGGGGGGAAAGTGGGACAAATACAAATCTTAACGAAATTTGTAACAAAAAGTAAGTAGTAACAAATTTTATTAGCAATAACAATAATGTATCTTCTGCCTACAGTAATCAGTAACGAAGTATGGAAAGACCATTTGAAAATATTTTTTAAAAAGTCAAAAACAGTGTTTCTCAATTTTTAGGAAGCTAAAAGGAAGAGTCCCAGACTAATGAACCTTAACAATTGAGTACATACTCTTGCAAAATTCATGCATTTTTTTGCATTTACTCTAAAGGAAGCAGCATTTTCTGTGCTGGAAATAATATTTCTCACAGCAGGAAAATGATTGCTAAAGTTACCTTTTGCTTCCTTTGAAAATGAAATTAGTAAAGAATTATATCTCTGGGACTAAATCGTTCATCATCTATGTTTTATGGTCTGAAACAGTTGTATGTTTGCCTGCCCAGAAAGAAGGTATATATTAGCAGGTTTATCATTGGTAAGTCTTCATATACAGCTCATATACTATTTTTACCTAGATGGGCCACACAAGTTATGCAAGCTCATCATAAGAAGCTGAGGTGGCTGTTGGATCCTGTGTCAGTGGAGAAGGTGATCAGTTCTTCAGGGATCCACTTGAAAGTACAAACACAAATTCAGAATAGTTTTACCACCCTACTAAAATGGAACCCTATGGCCACCAGTGATAATAAATGCCTACATGTCCTTCTTGTGTTACCTAGTGGTAAGAATGGTGTGAGATGAAATTTTCACCCTAGTAATAGCTTTCAGAGTTTGCTGTTTGACCAACATTTTAAATCTACTAGTGGTTTATAAATATGGTTACTTATAATGTGCCACTTTTGCTATAATGAAGGTACAACTGAATTACATTAAGGTTGCAACTTAATCTGGAAAACTTGATTTTTTAAAAATTTGTTAATTGGATGTATAATCCACCTTTCTCTTGGGAAAAGGATCCAAGGAAATTCCAGTTCTTCCGTAATGCTATTGTTACATTTTAGATGTTTTTTGTAATTTTGGAGCATGTGGCTTCACTTGGTGTTGGAAGAATAATATTGTTATCTGATTCAAGTGGGCTTTTGTTGTGCTGCTGTATTCATCTGTGTATCTTTTTCTAAGTAGCTAAACTTATACATGCAAGGCAATTGAGTACCTTAAATACTTACTTGTATAATTGTAAGGAATTAATTCTTAAAAGTAGAGATGGGACAAATCTAGAATTTTCCAAATCCAAATCCAGATCCGAATCCCTAGAAGGTTCTGGGAATCCACGAATCTCATATCTTTTGAATCCTTTTTTTAAAAAGCATTTTAAAAGCATGGGAAAGAAAGCACCTCTATTGAAAAGTGTTTTTGAAGCAGAATTTGACATCTTTGTTCAATGAAAAAGCAATTAAATAATAGTTTTCAGTTTCAGGAACGCTTTCAAGATTCCCAGGTAGCCCAGGCCCCAGCAGGAAAAGAGTGGAAATAGTGGGATTGTGCACCCCGCAAGCTTCTGCCATGCACCTGAGGCAGGATTGGGCTGGCGGCATGTGGAAAAAGGGTGAGGAGTGCGAGATTGCACTGTCCACTATCTTCTCCCACCTGCCATTGGCAGGATTGAAAAGATTCGGTTGGCCTATTTTGTCAGGGGTATTTGGATCCCCAAATCTCAAATCCTTGCACAGGATTCGAGGATTTGAGAATTCGAGGATTTAGTTGGCCCATCCCTACTTAAAGATAACTTTCCAAGCCCTCATTGCTGCTGCACTTGAACACATGTGCATTATATTAACTATTTTAAAATGCATCCCAAATTAAACAACAAACAAACAAACAAAACTCCAGCAATGAATTTCATGGTAGAGAATTTAACTTCATTTATGTATTATTTCAGGCTGTACAAAACTTTTCATACTTTTTTTTTTTTTGCAAAGTGACCAGTTATTGTTTACCAAAACTGGGCACATTATTATGGTGTCAATGGCTACTTCATGACTATTGCAGTTTTATGTGCAAAACTTTATCATATATAGAATTACTGCCCATTAAGCAATAAACTTTATTGTATGTTTGCTTAAAGGAAAAAAAAAATAAAGGAATAAACCCATGAAGGAAGTAACCTAGTTGCAAGAATGACTTGTTTTTCTCCCATGCTACCTTCATGGGCTTCCACAAGATCTAAGAAATCAAAGGGAAATTTAAACCTAGAGTGGGAATGCTACACTACCCACAGGGGAACACATTGTATGGCCAAGTAAAAATAAATAAGTGATGGAAGCAATACATCAATGAACTACATAAAGAGCTGAGAAATGACAGATTAATTCAAGTGTCAACAAATATGGAAAACAAAACAATGGTAAACAGGTTGGAAACACTCAATATACATCCCATTATATAAGAAAGAGGAAATCAGAGTTTGCACTAACCACAGGACCATTGTGAGCAAAGTTATGCTCACAATTCTACAACAAGGACTTTTTATATATGGAGCAAGAAATGCTACATGTTCAAGCAGGGTTCCAGAAAAGAAGAGGCACCAGGGATGATATTGAAAACAAATGTTAGATAATGGAGTACATCAAAGCATTTCAGAAGAAGTGTGTTTTATGGATTATAGAAAAGCCTTTGATTGTGTAGATCATGAAAAACATTGGCTCACTCTTAAAATAATGGGTGTGCCACAATATTCGATTGTCCTGATGTGCAACCTGTACTCAGAACAAGAGGCTACTATAACAGAATACAGAGAAATGGAATGGTTTCTAGTGGACAAGATGGTCATGCAAGGCTGAATTTTATCATCTTGTCTGTTGAACTTTTCTACTGAACACATCATACATAAGACAGGATTAGATTTGGAGGAAGGAAGCATGAAAACTAAAGGAAAAGAATTCAACAGTTTAAGTTATGCAGATTATACCTTACTACTAACAGAAAATATCAAAGATTTGGAATGATGACTGAAAAAGTGCACAGGAACAAAGTGCAAAGGCAGGTTTATAGTTGAACATTAAGAAAACAAAAATAATGACAACAAATGATTTACATAACTTTAAAGCAGGCAATAAATGATATTGAAATAATTCAAGATTTCCCATCCCTTGCCACAGTCATTAATCAGAGTGAAGACTGCAGTCAAGAAATCAGAAGAGGAGTAGAAGCTGGAAGGGCGTCTATGAATGAACTCAATAAGATCCTAAAGTTTCAAGATATATCATTGAATACTAAAATTAGGATTGTCCACACTTTTGTTTTTCCATTTTCCATGAGTGGTTGTGAAAGCTGGACAGTGAAAAAAAGATGATAGGAAGAAAACTCATTTGAAATGTGGTGCTGGAGAAGAGTTCTATGGCTACTAAGGACTGCTTCAAAGACAAATGAAAGGGTCTCAGAGCAAATAAAGTCTGAACTCTCCCTAGAAGCCAAGATGACTAAACTGAGACTTTTGTACTTTGAACATATCAGGAGAAAACATGACTCATTAGAAAAGACAATAATATTTGGTAAGGTAGAAGGTTGTGGGGGGGAGACTTAATTACAGATGAATAGACTCAGGCAAGAAAGCCACAGCCCTGACTTTGCAAGACCTGAGCAGGGCTGTTGATGATAGAGTGACCTGGAGCTCTCTCATTCATAAGGTCACCAGAAGTCAAAATCAACATAACAGCAGTTAACAGCTTTTCTGTTTGAGTCTCTGACCATTTCCCACAATCTAATGTGCCCTACTTGGTTGTTTTCACACAATACAGCTAAGCTTTCAAAATAATGAATTGTTGTCCAAGTGAACTTTACATGAAGACTCCATTCTCACTTACTCTCTGTAGCTTAATTCTGGCTGAATGATATTGTATCAGAGCATGGGAGAAACTGATTACCACAATAATACTTCTGTAATTCTCTTTCACATTTCCTGTCCTAAATCTCCTGTCTAGGATGACTGAAGATATTTCATTAAAATGTGCAACAGTAAATGGCTTAATAGACTTTGGCATGTTCAACTTTGGCAAGTATTTAGCTTAGAAATCCAAGTATTTGCAAGTATTTAGCTTATCCAACATAAGATGGATGAATACAAATGAGAAATAAGACTACTGAACCCCTGAAATCTTCAGGCTAAAGACCAGACACTATCTTCTACAGAATCCAAACATGTAACTCTCAAAACTGCAACTCCCACACATTTCAAGAAACCAAAATTGTCCTTAGCTGAATAGATGCATATTTGAGAGCTATATTGAAGCTGTAAGAAAGAGATTTAACTTTTAACATCTACAGAACTGAAACGATATCACACACTGAATAGCAATAACACTGTCAGGGACAGTGAGCTCACTCAGCTGATCTGGGAACTAAATTCATTTCCACACCTAACAATATAGAGAATACCTTGAGACAAAACTGCTCTCTTCCAGCAAAGGGATTTGTGAATTTCTAATCAGAAGGACAGGTTTGAAATTTTGAAGGACCTGTTGAATTCTCAAAGTTGAAAACCAAATTTTACACTCTCTGCACCTGATAATCTGCATTCTGTGCCTTTCATGCCATATGAAAACAGTTACAAGACTCTAATGCCATCTCTTCTACCATCTCCTTTGTGGATATAGTGGTAAACAGGTCTCCATTTGAGCCATAAAAGCACACAAACAGATTTTGCCTAGAAAATGATAATAGCTTTATTGGTTACAGAGGAAGAGGCTTGGATGCAGTATGTGTCCAGATCCAGGCTTCAGTCAACTCATCTGTTGTCCAATGTAAACCATATTACTTGCCCCCCTCCCCCGGCCACTGCTTCACAGCCAGGCTCAGTTATGCCTGATTTTTTGAAGATGACACAGATGAAATTGTGAATAAGTGTCATCTGGGTCCTGTCCTTTTCCCATCTCCAATGCAGGATGACAACATCCAGCAGAAAGGGCCTAAGAGAGACAGGCAGGCCCAATGCCACTCAGAGAGTTCCATGGCTCAATGAGAACTAGATTCAATCTTCCCAAGTGTTAGTCCATCAGACTACTATACCCCATCAGTCCTCTATAATATATATACCATCATAGATTCAAAATTTTGTCACCATTGTTACTGACAATTTCCCATATCTATCAGTGATTTTTAAAGTGTGTTTTGTTCTCTTTGTCCTTATAATAGAGGACAACAGTATTTCTGATGGATTTACCCTTGGAAAACAAATTAGGATGCCCAAATGTTTGTAGAGTGAAAATCAATGTGCATAAAGCAAGAAAAATGCATGATGCAATCTTCAGAACAGTTTGCTCAGCCAGTGAACTCGGGAAACTAGGTCGCTGTACAATTGCTAACTAAGTGGGCAATCTTCAGTATGATCAATTCCCAATATATCTGACAAGATATAGCACTCAGCACACAGTCACCTAAGTTTAACAGCGATGGCCTCAGAAGAAAGGTGCTGGGTTTCAAGAAGGCCTGCCAGTAATACAGTCTGACCTGGAAGATCTTTTCCTAATCCTAAATACGCATCAGCAGTTTGTGGTACAGGAGAAGGTTTCAATATAGTACCATTATAGACAGAAATATGTTTGGTTTTTTCCCCCTAAAGTCTGGCTATGAATTAAAATATTGGCTCTAGAGATGCTGTAGGGCCCCAACTTCAAGGCTGATGTAATGGAATATGGTTGCCTTATCATCTGGATTGCCAGGTTCTATGCAGTGTCTAGGCGTACCACCCTGTGCTTGTTTGGATCATCATTTGGCTCAGATTCCATTTTTTTAATTTTTCTTTTTCTGTTTTTTTTAAAGTAAATCTCCACCACCACACTGCAAGTTGACATTTGGAGCAAAAAGTGCAGGCACACTTCTGTCAATTTTTTTCTTCAAAAATGATGTCTATCCTGGAATTTCAAGCATGAGGGAAGTGAAAGCAACATCTGCAAGCAGTCAAGAGATGGACCACAAGGGTGTAAGGTGAAGTGAAGAACTAAGTCGTTACCATGCCATACACCCCTGTTCCATGGCACAGTATAATTGGTGAGAAATATTTTTTAAATGCTGATAGATATTATTTCTAGAATCAAAATCATACACTTATGGCTGGAAGTCATGTGGAAAAGGACTCTTGTTGGAAGTCACATGCTAAGACTCCATACACTCAGATCCTGGGGGGGAGGGGGTCATTTACTTCATCTGCCTAAAACAAGACTGGTAATGGTCACCCAGAGGACCTTCTCATCGGCTGCGCCTAAACTGTGGAATGGCCTGCTGGAAGAGATCTGACAACAAAATATGCTATCTGAATGTTAAAACTGTTATCTCTTCCAGCAAGCTTACCCAGTCTATTTGTAATTTATATATTAATTATGATTTTAATTATGACTCATATTGAATGGTTTTATGTTTAATTATAATGTGTTTTTAATTGGTATGCTGATTTTAACTGTATTTTAACCTTTGTTGTACCCCACCTCGAGCTTTGAGGAGAGACAGGTAATAAAATAAAATTTATTGTTATGTTACATTATTAAGACACATGACCTCAGCATGGCCAGGTTGTAAGTTCAAGAGGATTAGATGGGAAAGTGCTGGTGCTGATGGGCCTGCAAGAATCCTCTCAAAGACAATTCAAATATGATAGCAAAAGAGACTGCCCCAGTGCAGCCTCCCGTGGTCAACATCCTGTAACCTCTTCCTGCAGAAACTTTCCTTTGTTCCATCACCTGTCCAGACATTAAGAGACTATCATGACCCCCCATCACTGCTTTGTCACCTGAAGTTGAGACCATTAGTCCATTCCAGACCCCTTTTGTTTGCTTTGTCAGAGAGCAATTAGGCATTCCCCTTCAGGGCAGGAAACAGTACTTAAGTCCTGGCTCCAAGCCCAACAACTTGTAGTATCTTGGATGCACGTTGGATGCACATTGGCATGTCACTCTGTTCATTGGCTCCCAGGTTCTTATGCTCTCTGCTACCCTCAAATTCTTTTTTGAGCCATTTCACTTTAATCTTCCGCTTCTTGGAATGGTCATTATCACTCACTTCACCCCAAAATCTCCCACTATCCAATCATTCTGTCATTTCCCTTCACTAGCCTTGTATGGTTCATGAGACTGCTTGATTGCTCACATGTGTGTGTGAATTCCCAAATAAAACATTATTTTGACTCTCAACCGATATCTTGGAGTTGGTACTGGTATACCCAGGTGAAAAAATCCCATGGTTACCCCCATCTTGCAGGCCTCCTTTGAGCTTTAATTCTCCACTTTTCTAAGGTGATTCTGGCAGTGCTGGAGGACTTCAAGGTCCCCTACCTTTTGGGTTAACAGAGTAAGAGAGATGAGAAATAGATAATGTGAGCAGTGGCACACAAGAAGCAAGCAATAAGTGCACCATCATGGAGAGATGGGAAGATGAGTTGTGTGAGCAGCAGAGTGAAAGAAGCAAACAAGATGTATGCCATGATGGCAACACTAGAGAGCCTAGGAGACAGGAGAATGACCTATGGGAGTGACAGTGCCCAAGAAGCAAAGGATGGGGGTACTGCAAGGGCACAAATTGAGGGTAGGAGTAGAAGAGATGGGAGACAAATCAATGTAAGTGGCAGAATATGTGCTGCAAGGGCACAAAGTGAGGTGAAGGAGGGAGTACAAGGGATGGGACAGGGAAGGTATGAGTGGCAGTGCATCAGAAACAAAACAGTGTTGTACAACAAGAGTCTAAGATGAGGTGAGAAAGAGAATAGAAAACACAGGAGAATGAATTGTATGAGAGGGAGTACACAAAAAGCAAGAGAGGAGTGCATGGCAGGTGAGGTGGGAATGGAAAGATGGGACAGTGAGCATTGTAAGCAGAAGAATTCAAGAAGCAAGTAATAATTGCACTAATAGAGCATAAAGTGAAGCAAGGGAATGAGTATGAGAGAAGGGAGTGTGGGGTGAGGAACAGTGAAAGGAGGGAAGACAAGATTAGATGCACAAGGTGCAAGGAGAAAGAGAGATAGGTGTGATAAGGGCAGGGTACAAAAGATGGAGATG
>CAOLHI010007770.1:0-39002 GCA_948474755.1 Ctenosaura bakeri
TATATAGGAGTTGAAGTGATTCTGAAAAAGACAAATTTTTACTAGTGGGAATATATGCACTGAAGGGGGCAAAAGGGAATTTCCCCCAAACAGCAACAGATACTGGAGTACTCAAATGAATCAGGAAATACGAATATTATTTTTGGGGGGATTTTACGGAGTTATTAATCCTTTAATTGATAGATTTAATCAGAAATCGATCCCCCGAAACAATGGTAAACTTCCTAAGAGTTTTTAATCTGATGGACAATTTAAATTTATATGACACTTGGAGATATAAGAATGGACAACTCAAAGGATACACATTCTATTCTGATCGACACAAATCGATGTCAAGGATAGACATGATGTTGGTATCTAAGCAATTATTGATGAAGATTACAAAAATTTATATTTTATCGAATTTGTGTCAGACCACAATCCAATACATATTAAGATGCAGGTGAAAGACAGAGAAAGAAGATTTGGAATAAGGAACTATAAAAGAGAAAGCAAAATGAAGAGATAACAAATTACTTTGCTGAAAATATGACACCTGAGTTGTCAATGAAAACTATTTGGGATGCAAGTAAAGCTGTTATTGAGGAAATTTCATTAGATGGTCTGTTGAGATCAGGAAAGAGAAGAGGACAATCTTGGAGAAGATGAAAGAGATCGAGAAACAAATGAGACAGAATCCGGCTAATCATCAGATTAGATTACAGATGAAATTATATCTAGCCGAATTGTCAACCAAATGCAGACGAAATAGAAAAACAGATGCGGAGAACAAGATACAACTGTTTTAAACCCTGCAAACAAACCTTCAAAGTTTTTAGCCTCTCTGTGGCGTAAAAGGAGGGCAAGAAATATTATACTGGAGATTGTGATTGGAAAGGAAAAAATTACTAGAGGACATAAAACAAGCCTTTTACAAATAGTATAGAGAGAAGACGGAATAATACAAAAAACGGGATTTAAGAGGGAAAAAAGTTAAATATTTGGGAATTTGGATAGCCAGAAGAAATAATGAGCTATTTTCAAACAATTATGAAAAGAAATGGAAGGAGATAATTAAAGATTTGGAAAGCTGGTCTAAGTTACACTTGTCAATGTTGGGGAGAATTGCGGTAATTAAGATGAACGTTCTACCAAAGATGAACTTTCTGTTCCAAAAGCTTCTTGTAATATCGAATAAGAAACCTTTTCTACAATGGAAGAGAGAAATATCCAAGTTTATATGGCAAAGGGAAAAAACCCAGGATTAAATGGAACATTTTAACAGATCAGAAAAATCGAGGTGATATGGGTTTACCCATTTTCAGGTTTACTACAAGGCCGCGGCTTTTATACGCATAAAAGACTTGATAGATCTACAAGATGCCAGAATGCTGACATTGGAGGGAGCAGATTTGAGGATGGGCTGGGATGCCTATATGTTCTATGATAAAGCAAAAATAGATAAAAATTTCAAAATCATTAAGTCAGGAAATCGCTTTTGAAAGTTTGGGGGAAATTTAAAAGGGGTTTTAAAACATTAGGCAGCTGCCCCCCGGGGGCCCCCTCAAGAAGCTTTTTTGGTAAAATGGACTGCATCTGAAAAATATCGAAGCATGAGGACATAATTGAAAGGAAAAAATGAATAGTATTCAGTTTAAATCAAGGCAAGAAGGAACAGTTCTAAATTGGTTTTCTCACAGGCAGTTAACTTAAAGGTTTCAGATGGATTTAAAGACATACAAATTTGGAAATAAAGGGGAAAGTGTGGTAAAAGGGAATTGAAAACCCTCCTCAAATCACTCAGGAAAATTCCCCAGGAGAAGTATGAAGAAACTTTAAAAGCAGTAATAATCTCGTGGCACAGATTTATTAGTCATACAATTCAACTGGACTCTTGGGAGCAGGGTTGGAAAAAAAATAAACAATTGGGGTTCCAGAATTTAAAAGGGAACTATTATAAAATGTTTTATGATGGTATTTGACACCAGATAAATGACAAAAGATTTACAATTAGGTACCCCGGGCTTTGTTAAAATTTTAAAGAAGGGTAGGGGATTTCCCCTTTTGTTTGGGGGACATGTCCAAAGGTTAAGAAAAAATTTGGGCTGAGATACATAACAGGATTTGTGAAACAACAAAGCTACAATATCCTATGATTCCTGAATTTGTTTAAAAATGATAAGACTGGGAAATGGGGCCCAATATAAAGAAATTTGGAGAATAACATTATATATGATAACAACTGCACGGATTGATGGGGGAAAAAACAGCAAATACCTACAGTAAAAAATGGTGGGGGAAACCCCTTTTTTAAAATAAAAACGCTGACATAGTCTGGGAAAGATTGAAAGGGAAATAGGGTAAATAGATATAATGAAACAGGAATGGAAAATGGAAATACTATTAAACGTGTAAAATGGGTGAAAAATGCAGTACAAAGATATAACAATTTAAAAATATTGGAAATGAAATCTTTGAAAAAGTTTTTGGGAAAAAAAACAAATTTTATGTGAAATAGCAATAATAAATGTTTTTTAAAGGGAAAATTTAAAACAAATAAAATTTAAATTTCACAGCCTTTTAAATATGAAGGCGAACTTTTAAAATTCCCTCATCCAAATTGACTGAGACTTTTTTATATGAAAGACCATAAACTTCTTTAAGTTATTGGGATTTCCTTTGCCCTGGTACAATCTCTCACATGCAACTTATTACCTCCAATGCATTACCTATTAGGTACTGTGCTGTGGAATATTTTCTCATCCATTGTTCTGCAGCTTCACCACTTGGTTTTTCTTTTTTTTCAGATTGCATAGAGAACATTAAGGTATTTAAAGGCTAAATTTAATTTTTGTCTCCATTCTGTATAGCTCTGTGGTGAGTCGCACAGCAGGTCTGTGTTTGGAAGCAAGGTCAGAAATATTTCCCCTAAATCTCCCATGCAGCATTTCTTGCTTTCATTAGCAATTCCAACAAAAAAAGAAAATAACTGCAGAAAGGTAAAAGGTAAAATTTACTAGCTAGATGTCTGTTCCACATCTAGCTAGAGAAGAGGGGAGGGGAGAAAACAAGCCACTTTCACGAGAAAGACACAAAGCAAAAAAATAACTAAACCTCAAAAAATCTGGTAATTGTTCTGTTCTGGAACCCCCATAACCTGTGGGGAAATTGAAAAAATAAATTCAATATTGAGAGTTTAACAGATGAGGAACCCTAGCCCTAAACCTAGCCTAATTTAGCCCTAACCCTAGCCCTAACCCAAGTCCTAACTATAACTCTAGCCTTCACTTTCGCCCTAACACTACACCTACCATATACCTATTATAGCCCAAGCCCTAAAACTAGCTATAAGCATAACCCTAACCAAGCCCTAACCCTAGCCCTTAGCTGAGAAATAATATTAGCCCTAACCCTAGCCCTAGCCCTAGCTAAACCTAGCCCTAAGCCCTAAAACTAACCTTAGCCTTACCTTGAGCCCTGGCTCTAAACCTAGCCCTAAATATAGCCCTAACCCTAGCCCTAAGAACCAAGTCTAGCTGTAACCCTAGCCCTAACCCTAGCCATAACTAACCCACAAGCCGTATCCCTAGCCATAATCCTAGTCCTGGCCTTAAACTTAGCCCTAACCCTAGAACTAACACTAACCCTAGCCCAAACCCTAGCATATTCCTGTTTCATGCTACTTCCGAGTTCACTTGGAAGATTCTATCGTTTTCGAGGTCTAGTTGGAGCTGAGACTGTTATAATTTTATTTGGAGCTGGGACTGTTTTCAAACAATCCCAGCACACCCGCTTTGGACGAGGAGAGACCAGTGAGAGTCTGGAGCTTCAAAACCAAACTTCAAAGTCTATTCAAAAACCAGGTTTCCAGTTTTATTATCTTTATATTTATTTTTATTTATTTTATTTACTTCCCCCCTTTTATATTCTTTAAAATCTTTTAATAAGAGCAAACTCTTGAATCTTTGCCGCTGAAAAAAGCTGAGACTGTAACTCTTACCAGGTAGAAAGACTCTATACAAAGGAACAAACAAAAGAAGTCAGCGGGAGGATAACAGCCCCACCTATAAAATCGTTCCTTTTACCACTTGGCACTTTTCCAAATACCCTCTACCTCCTTATCAAACTTCACACACTTATCTTTCTTCTTCAAACTTTTTTTTTTTTGTACAGCCCACCCTCCAAAATATTACATTCCTCTAACCATAACATCAGACTAAGTTGTAGTTATTCATAACAGTTTTTCTACCAGCTTCGTACTTGTCTTCCTCTGCATACGTTGTTCTCTCCTCTCCACTTCTTATCCACTGTCTGCCCTTCAATGTCGCTCTTCGCCTCTAGGTCCTTCTTCGTCTTCACCACTATCGTTGCTGTCTTCGCCACTTGATCACTTTCGTTTCCCATCTTCCCACTTCACCTCTCTCCTCGCTAACTGCTTCTTCGCTCTTCACTCTCACATTCTCACCACTTACCTCTCGTCCTCACAGCTCACGTCTCTTTCTTTTGCTTCTCCAAAGGATGAAAACTTTTTCTTTATATTCAGATAAACCCCTTAATGTTTCACGAGTATATCTTCAGCTCATTTTATTTTTCCAATTTTATTATATTTTATATATAACTTGACTAAGTCCTCCTGAAGAGCTCCATCTAATTCCCCTTCTTCCTGTCGTTCCACCCGATGCTCCTTCCTTCTTCTGGTAATGTCTGACCTACTTTAAGGTCTTCTTCTTCTTCTTCTTGGAGCTAGCAATCTTCCCTCTTCCATGGAGAACCTGCTCCTGTTCCTGATGTTTTCCACCTCAGAGATAGTTTTGAAAGCACTTCTACATTCTCTCCATCATCTCTTTTGCTTTACACACTGAATTAATCTGATATCTCCGTTTGTAAGAAAATGACAAGCCCTCCGTTTTCTCCCATCGATAGCTAATTTGAAGCTTGACCAAAACATTTGCCAAAGGTTTGTATTCTTGTCTTTTTTTTAAAATCTGATAAGGAATGTCTTTAAAAATTCTAATGTCTTTATCTTCAATTTTCAAGGGTCCATTGTAATTTCTTTGGAGTACATCTCTGGGTAGTTTCCTCTCTCTCGCCACTCTAGAGGACACCCTTAAAAATTCTGTCAATATAACTCTTCATCTTCTACCTCATGATGTCGAGACAAAAAGGTTTATTTCCTGACTGGAACTCTGGGATCAGAGTTCAATCCCTTCATCTTCTCCCTTAAAACTTAAAAGAGTTACCCTTTAACGAAGCTTTTGTAAAAACTGCAAAGATGCATTGACCAAGGGACCTTCCCTTTTGATCATACACAAAGACCAAGTGGATCAAATTACCTGGCCACTAAGAAGGGTAGACCTAGGGACCAATCAGAGCTCAGTTGCTATAATTGCAACAAGGAGGGTCACATTGCAAAAAACTATATCCTTCCCAAAAGGCCCTCAGCCAATGGCAGCTCTCCAACTAAGAAATTTACAAGACAAAGGCAGCATGTAGGCGAATCCAACAAATAGTCTTACAGAGGAAGTAATCTCCATTTAATGGGACAGACTGGGAGTAAAAAGACTACAGCAGAAAAATAATTGTTTATAGATTCTGGCTGTATCAATCACAGCACATTTTCTGATGCTTATTTTGATATAATGGATCGAGATGCAACAGGAAAATTCAAGCTGCAAATGGTGAAACCATGCAGATCCTGGGATCAGGAAGCTGCATTTTAAACTGTCTATTGCCTAATGGCAAAGTTACAGAATGTAGCAAGTGATGCCTTCTTTGTTCCTGAATTACACTGCAACATGCTCAGTGTGTCTGCTTTAGCTAAGAAAGGATTTAAAATGCTTTTTCAAATAAGGGAAATGCACAGTTACCAAAGATAATGTCCTTTTTGCAGAAGGATTTGAGAATAATGGTGTCTCTGGTATTCTTCAGCTCAACAAGCTAATGTTGCTAAAGCACAGATGAATGAAGACAGCTTTGACCTATGGCACAGATATCGTGATCCAAAGGCAGTTCTTTCACTACAGAACCAGAGTTTGGCCACAGGAATCAAGGTGAATCAACAGTACAATGAGAATACCAGGCGCATAAGTTGTGCTGAACAAAAGTCGAGTCAGACTCTCATTGCATCCAAGGACCGAAGGAGGACCACAGAAGGTACTGGATCTAGTTCACAGTGATTTGTGTGGGTCCATTTAATGTTCCTTCACTTAGTGGAAACAGATATGCTTTAATTTTTGTGGATGGTTTTTCAAGTTATTGTGTTACTTATCTTCTGAAAGAGAAGAGTCAAGCCCAAGACATGCTACAGAAGTATGTTGTCATGGTGAGAACCAAGTTTGAGATGACATCTAAAGCTATCCAGACAGATGGTGCTGGTGAGTACATTTACAGCAGCTCACACAAGCTTTCCCTGGAAAAGCATGGCATTTTGCACAGGAGGAGGTGTTCCTTACATTCCTGAGCAGAATGGGATTGCTGAAAGGAAACTGAGATCTCTCCTGGAGATGACAAAGTGCATGCTGGCAGATGCCAGCTTCCCAGTAAATTTTGGGGTGATGGCTTTATGACCGCAACGTATCTCCAGAATAGATTACCAACAAAAGGCACCACACGAACACCATTTCAAACTATGGCATGGCAGAGTACCAGACATGAAACACATGAGAACCTTTGGAAGTATTGCATATTCATGCATACCACAACAGAAACAACTAGAAACTACATGCCAAGAGCAGAGCAGACTATTCTAATGGGCTATGCTCTCCTGGAAGCAAAGGCTATAGAGTAATGAATTTAAAGACTGGTGAAGTTGCTACTAGGCATGTAGTTTACTTTGATGAACAAAGCAGAGCTGATAAGAGAGGAACTGTCATAGACTTTCCAGATGAACAAGAGACTATGTACAAGGAATGTACAAGGAAAGGTGGGGCGCTGCAAAGTAAGGCTAGTTGCACAAGGCTTCCCAGAGAAATTTGGAATAGGCTTTGATGAGAGATTTTGCACCTGTTGCAGAACACAGTACCATAGACTGCTTCTCAGTCTAGCTGCTTGGAATGTGAAAACTGCATTCTTACATGGAGAGATCACAGAGGAACTGTACATGCAACAATCTTCCAACTTTGTGGACCAGGAAGCAGAACCACATCAGGTTTGCAAGCTGAACAAGGGTTTGTATGGACTTAAACAGGCTGCTCGAGCTTGGATGAGAAACTAGACACAATGTTCAAATAATTACGCTTTAAGCAAGGAGAAGCAGATCAGTGTACACCACCGGAACCAAAGAAGGTTTTCCAGCCTTTATCCTGACCTATGTTGATGATTTGATCATAGCCACCAAGAGAAGTTAAAGACTACTCAGAAGTTGTACATCACTTGAATAAAAGTGGAAAGAGGAGATGCAAAATCCTCCTCTGGGCATGGAGATTCAAAGAGAATAAGATGGATCTTTCTACTAAATCAAAAACAAAAGATTATTGAAAGCTTCAGATTCCAAGATGCCTGTCTGTAGCAACACCCTTGACCAGAGATTTTCTAGGAATACTGAAGAAAGTGATGCTTTACCAGATAATAGTCTCTACAGAAGAGCAATAGGAAAACTCCTGTACATGTCTACCAACACAAGTCCTGATATTGCATCTGCTGTAGGGATTCTGAGCAGGAAAAGTTAACACACCAACAAAGAAATATTGGACTGGAGTAAAAAGGGTGGCTAGATACTTAAAAGGGACTATCAACTTTAAATTGAAGCTGCCAGCTAGTAGCAATCCAAATTAGTATGCCAACGTGATAAAGCAGATTATCACTCAATCAGAGGTTTCCTATTTTTGGAGATGGCTGTATTTCATGGGTCAGCCACAAGCAGAGTGTGGTGGCTCTATCCTCTAGGGAAGCAGTACTTCACCATCGGAAGCATGTAGAGAATTCCTTTGTCTTGATCAATTGTCTGATTTTGGAATAAACGAAGAAAAACCAATTCAAGTAATGGAAGACAACCATAGCTTATTAAGACAACCAGAGCTTTCCCAAACAGAAAAGATGACACCATGCAGCAAGCACATAGGAACAAGATACCACAAAGTATGTGAACTCACAGAGGAAGGAATGATCAAGATGATCAACTGTCCAACCACTGAGATGGTAGCTGATATCCTGACCAAACCTGTACAAGAGACGGCTTTAGAGAACCTGCGAGTCAGGGGTGCATGCACGTTAGAGAAGGGGAGCGGCAAGCTTTGCATGCCTAAATTAAATGGGTAGTTTGCTTGCATGTCTGGTTGGTTAACACCTCTTCCTCCAGCACGTACACATTCCTTGTTCTATTAAAAGGTTCTCTTGCCATTTCTCCTTCCCTTTTTTACCTTCGCCCTTTAGACCTGAAAGCAGGCTCTGGTGAGTGTTTAATTTTCTTCCTACCTTCTTCAAGAATTGAACCTGTATAGACTATGTACAGATTTTGTGAGTAAACTCTTTTATATTTTAATCAAACTGTTTTTGTGTTTATTCTGAGCTAGATTAAGTGTATCTGGGGTGGTGTTAAAGAAATGGGCCCCATAATGTCTTCAACTTCCATTTTTGTGCGATTACTAAAATACTCTGGTGATTGAGAGTCTTAGATCAAGGTCTCTCAATATTTAATTTTTTTTTTTTCAATTTCCCCAACAGGGCGCACTCCTGATGCGGAAAGCGACGTCAGTGGTGCCCGGTGCCACCCCCCCACAGACGTTCGCTGTTGGGAACTTTCAATTTCTCTAGGGATTTTATTGAGTCTCGCCTCCAAGGCAAAGCCTCTATATGTGCCCTGTAAAAAGAATGCCCACTGGGAGTGGGGAAATGCACAGCAGCAGGCATCTGCCCAACTGAAATTGTGCTGAAGCGGCCCATCCGAACATTTCTAAACCGTTCCTCTTACAACTAAGCACCTCAGATAGGAGTATGGAGAGACAGGTGCTCTCACAGCAATTCGATTGGCACTCAGCGTGTTAAACATATGCCCCCCGTAATTTGAGCTCCCATGTCTGGAAAGGTCCAGAATGGCCAGGTATCCAATGCAAGGATAGCCAAATGGACTGTTGGTGTCACGTGGGGTGACTCCAGCCAAAAGATCATCCGGCTCCCTATGGTCTAGTCGTGACCAGAGCCATGCATGAGTGTCCTTTGCCACCAGTGTTGAAAACTAATGGGCCAATTGAGTGGGGATTGTCTCTCAAAGAGACTCAACTGCAGGGAATTGTCTGTTGGTTCTGTGATGGTTCCACCATGCCCATGGACGGTAGCCCACAGACAGGCTTTGGAGCAATCCGAGCAATCCCCTTCACCCTATAGGGGACAGCCAGGCCTCACTCCAGCCAAGCGGCCGAACTAGAAGCTCTTAAGGCTATCTTACAGCACGAACTGTCCATTAGCCATCTACACTCACTGAGATTGAACCGCTAAAGTAGTTGGTGTGTGGCTTCCAATCTGGATCCAAAATGACTTAAAGACTGCAGATGGGAAACCTATAGCCCATCTGGACAAATGGGTTCGCATTGCTGCCCGAATTGGAGAGGACTCTGTACCTACATGGGTTACTCCGTCCGAGGGCTTCAATAGGAAGACAAGAGCTTGCCACGGACACAGTTTTGCGCGATGGGGCTCCCATTGCTGCTGTTGTCAACTTGATGCTATTTGTCATTGCTGCTAATGTCAACTAGAAACAGCTGATGCTCCCTCCCATGTTTGACAGGCACCCTAGGGAGAAAAGGAGACACAGAAAGTTCTGAGGTGGCCAGGAACGGCTCCGATGAGTCTGGCCACTTTAAAATAGAGCGAATACGGCGCTATCTATGGGAAATAGATGCCAAGTGGCCATTGCCATTGGATCATGCCCATGGATCTTAGAGGCAACTTGAACCACTTCGTCAACAAGCAAGGACATCATGGACGAAGATAGCTTTAGATAGAGCCAGGAACCGGGTTGGTTTCTACTTCAAAATCTACCAATAATAGTGAATGATAGAATATTTAAAAGATGGGAACAAGATCTTACTAAATTTGTTAAACCTAGAATTAAATAGAAGTATTCAAGAAAATGAAGGAGAAAGCAGGTCTAAGTATGCCAGACTTAAAATTATATTATGAAGAGCAGCCACGTCAGTTTGGATGAAAGAATGGATTAGAAAATTCAAAATTATTAAGCTTGAGGGATTCAACTTGCATTATGACTGGCATGCATACGTTTGGTATGACAAACAAAGGAACAATGACAGGTATTTATGGACCATTCCATTCAGAAAGGCAATCTTAGAGACTTGGTAGAAAACTTAGGAAAAAATTATATTTGAAAATACCATATTGAACTTCCTCACACGAAGCATTTTATAGACTCAAGAATAAGAAGACAAAAGAATGGTTAACGTACAAAGATATAAATAAAAAATCAGGAGATAATATTAGAATTAAAAACTAGAGAAGAATTGGTAGTAGATAGTTTCACAACACATTGGTTCCTTCACAGTCAATAAAAAATAATTTTAAAAAATTTGGTGGCCCAAGATGAAGCAAGATGTTAACCAGTGGGTTGACAATTGCTTATCTTCTGCAGGGTCAATGCTGGCCCCTCCGGACCCAAGGCTCCCATTCAGCATCAACGGATTGAGGGTCTTGGAATTCATTCACTGGTGAGGTGACCCAAGAGTTGTGCAAGGCGCTGGAAATACTCCAATGATTCTATATCGTGGATCATCCGTGAAGCTGAGGGAAATTGAACGTACCAACCATTCATTGATGGAGGTACTCCGAAAGATTGTGCACTCCTCAGGAAAGGATTGGGACACCAAGCTGCCAATCGTCTTGATAGGCCTTCCGAGGCACAAAGGCATCAAATGGTTCTACGCCACACATGGTTATGACAGGGCGTAAAATGATGTTGCAGGAAGCCTTTTGTATTGACACCAGCATTCCATGATCTTTGGAACCCGTTGTCCTGAACAACGAGTGGGTGAAAAATCTGATTCAGCATATAGGCCAAGTAAGCAAAAACCTACAAAAGATGGACAAAAGACTGGGATGGGTACATAGGAAACTTCTATAAGAACAAACACTCTCTTGCCGCTATATGGGTGGGTCCTGTTACCCCATTCTGAAAAAAGGATTTCCCCGCGGTCTATCAAGTCCACATTCCTAAGAAGAAAGGAAGACTGGCTTAAGTTCTTCGAATATCTCCCATTAAAGAGTGGAAAGGTCAGCCTGTCGATCCGCCTCTGTGGAAATCCCCGAAATGGAAGATCCAGGCGACCGAAACCCAATGTGAGTCCAGTGATTCATCAGACGTTAAGTCACAAGGAGGGTCCCAGCCGCTAATTTGGGGGAGACAAAGAATACCAACTCCATCATCGGGAGGCCTCATCAATATCCCATCAAGTTCTTGCATACAAACTTCTACTTCTTCTGAAAATAACAGCAGTGAAGCTACCGACTCCTCGCCAAATGTCTCCTCCCATCACAATCTCTCTCACCATCTCTTCAGGCAAGCCCTCAGGACTCCCACCCGACAGTAGCACTGCCTGTCCCTCTACTACTGACTCTCCACTTCCCACCACCTTCCTTTGCTTTACTTTCCCACTCTTCTGGTCTACCACCTGATTCCTCATCACTCATGCCTTTTGCTCCTTGGTCTCCTTGGTCTCCTTTGTCCCTTTGCTCCCGCTGCATGTTTAGGTTGTCTGTCTTCCGCCTCGACAGCCACCAACAATTCTCTACCAGCTGAATTCCTAGGGACTGACCCAGTCTCTTTCCTCAACTCTTCTCTCCTCTTCGGCAAGAATGTCAACCTACTTTATGACCCCTAACTGCCTCTTCACTCACTTTCTTCCTTCTCTGCGGGACTCCATCTATTCTTGCCCCACAAGTCCCTGTTACTATGTTCCATTCAGAAACTTTTCCAGCTTCTTCACTGTCTCATGCTGTCTGTTCTCCAGTAAAGGTCCTGGACCATGGTTACTCTCTGCTTTCCGCCTCTCCACAGGCAGTAACTCCTCTCCCCTGCCTCTCAAGGTGTCCAACAGGAGCCTTGTCTGTTCCTGGACTGAGCTCTTTCTTTCCCGTTCTGGCTACTTGTTGGGCCTTCTCAAAGACTTTAGCATCTTACTGGTTGTCATAGACCTGGGGACACCAAAGATAAGTGTGTCCCAATTCACCACAAAAGTTGCACCTGATGCTGCTGTGACAGGCCACCGTCAGATGGCCCCTGGCGCCACAGCGGGAGCACAAAGGAGTGGTGCATGAATGCCTCTGGTGATCATAAGACCCACAGTGGAGGAAAGCCTGAGGCTGGCTGCTGTATCTGGTGATCCCCCTATCGGCCCCCAGAAAAAAGTACTTGGGTATCTTTCCGTGCCTATATTCAGGGTCCTGAGTTCTTAAAAGAAGAGCACACACCTATATTCTCCGGTCCAATAACCCTGTTCTTCTTCCTGTTCTTAGGTCCTTACAAAATGGTGGCATTCTTGAGACACCCAACATGCTACATCCTGAGCGGGGATGGTGTTTGTTCTGAAACTTATGTTCAATACCTTTGTATCCCCCCTAAATAGCGGGACCACCTCATATTCAGTCAACAACTCTGGGCTGAAACGTTTCATCGTTTTGCACTTCATCCAAACTCTCTGTAGACCTCTTCAGAAGCCAAACAAGCATCGATTTCCCTAGACCCTGGTAATTGAATCACCGCCACAATGTCCTCTCTAGGGGCATACAAAGTCTCTACTCTCTTGAAATGTAAGCCCTGGATCCTTTCTCCGGGTCTGACCCCAGGATGTGAAGACGGACAACATAGCGCATTCCAGGGTTCCTGACATCTGAAGCTTGATGAAAAAAAACTCTCGAAGTATTCCTCTTCCTCTTCTTCCGTCAAGCCTGAAATATTGGAGGGTCCAGCGATGCCAGTGCCCCGCCCTGCTATACTAGCACACGTCCTGTATTTTCTGTGTTCCTATGAGGTTTCCACCAGTCCTCCCACCGGGTACTCCAGGCGGCAAAGCAGAAGCGGTACCTCCCCTTGGGTGTCATTGCCATGTTTATCATCTCCTTCCCTCTCCTTCCCATTTGATGTCACATTAGTTTCAAGATCCATACTAGGCCTTGTCAGAAAACAGCCGTTTCCGGAGGCATTGCGCGTCTTTCCAATAACCTCTTCGGCCGTGCCCCCGGCTCCCTAGTTCTCATCTCGGTCCTCAAAAGGGGGTTGTTCTGCTTCCTGAGGGAAAGAAACACGCAAACCGGAAGCATCTTCCATTGAGGTCCCCCCAGCCCCCATACTGACCAAGCCCTTTTCTTTGCTCTTCCGCACCAAAACCATTTCCACCTACTCCAGCCAAAAGTCTCACTTCTGTATCCACCCTATCTCCCAATCTTGCTACTGTCTCATTTTCATGCACACTCTATCAGAGACCCCCGGTCAAGGTCGGAATCGCTGATGCCGCTCAAAGTCCCTCTAAGTACTACATTCCCGCACCTACCTTCCTGTTGTACGTACTACCCCATCCTCTACACCTCCCTCCTCATCTCTCCTCTCTCAGATCCTCACCAGATTCTGGGGCCCCGTAGCACACTCCTTGAGGCTGGAACTGGGGCCAGGCAAGGACAGCAGGGCTCCTCTCAAGCTGCAACGCCGGGGTCCGGTTCTTTCCAGTTCCTGAGACTTTTCCTTGATTTTCTCTTTTCTGGTTCCCTTAGCTTTTTCTTCCGTCGGATCAAAACCTGAGTGCTTGGCCATCTTTCTGCGCTGTCGTAGAGTCTAGTATGACCATTAAGAGCCACTCCATCCAGGCTTCTCTGCTCACCATCTTGGACATATCGATTCCCATTTGCGTCCAAACCAAAGGAGTCTGGTTCTCTGGGGCACATTCCCAGGTCCTATGGATCTCTTGAAAGGTCTTCGTCAATTGTTCCTCCCTCAGCCAGTCCGGTAGAACGATAACAGATGTCTTTGGCTTCCTGCCCAGTAGCAAATGCTCGACAATCTCCAAGGCTAAACTCCTGGCGTAGGACACCTGCTCCTGAGACTGTTCGACCCGCAATCCTGACAGCACCGATTTTAGCAAAGGAAAGCTCTTCTCTAGGATACCCCAAAGTTTATCTCTGCTGTACTTTTTGAAACTGGGCAAGCGTCTGAGCCCGGGAGGGCAATGTGTGCCACCCTTCTCCGCCCCTTCTCCCTCCTCCACGCTTTGGAAATCTGTGTCATATTGGCGAATTAAATAGTCCTTTGTGACTTTTTCCCTGGGGAGAGACCTTTTCCTCCTTCCACTGTTTTCCTCGTCACTCTTTTCTTCTGGGATTCACCCCCAGCGTTCCTCCTCCATCTCCTCCTCCTCACTGCTGCTTTCCACCGAGCTCTCGCTGCTGAGTGAGCAGAGAAGAAATGCCAGAGCATTCCATGCCACTCTCCCTTGGCTGAAAGCAGGGGCCCCTCCATCTCTCCGCTCCCCTTCACTCCAGATTCGTTTGTAAGTTTTATTGGGTTAAAGGGTGGGGTTACATAAGAGATCAGGGTAGGGTTGGGTTTAGG
The DNA here is from genome assembly GCA_948474755.1 of Ctenosaura bakeri. NCBI lineage: Eukaryota > Metazoa > Chordata > Lepidosauria > Squamata > Iguanidae > Ctenosaura > Ctenosaura bakeri. The sequence goes on from CAOLHI010007770.1 coordinate 14,525, forward strand.
CTCAATTCTAGGGTTACAATGGGGTTAGGGCTAGGGTCAGTACTTCCGGATAGTGCTAGAGTTAGGGTTGTGTCTATGGTAATGTTTGCACCTTAGGTCTATGATTTGGGCTCGGGCTAGGGCTAGGGTTAGGGTTAGTGTTAGGTTAACGGTTAGGGGTTAGAGTAAGTGTAGGGATTATCCTAGAGTTCGGGTTATGGTTGGGCGAGTATAGGGTAAGGGTATGGGTTAGGTTTGTGTATGACTAGGGTTAGGTTATGGTAAGGGTTAGTTCTAGGGTTAGGGTTAGGGTTCCTTCTAGGGTTAGGGCTAATGTTTAGGGTTAGGGTTAGGGCTAGGGTTAAGTGTAGGGCTAGGGTTTGGACCCCTAGCAGGGTTAGGGATGGTGTAGGGCTAGGGCTAGGGTTCAGGCTAGGGTTAGAGTCACAGGTTAGGGTTAGGGTTGAGTTTAAGGCTCTGGTTTTGCACAGGGTTGGGGAGTGTTAAGGCTAGGTTTCGGGTTAGGGCTAGGGTTAGAGTTTAGGACTAGGTTTGGGTTTAACGTTAAGGCTAAGGTTTAGGGCTAGGGATAGGGTTAGGGTTACGGCAAGTTAGTTTAGGTTTATGGCTAGGGCTAGGGTTAGGGTTAGGTTTAGGGCTGGGGTTGGGGTTCGGTTCCGCCTACAGATAGTGGTAGTTTTAGGATTAGTTAGTGCTAAGGTGAGGCTAGTACTAGGGTGAGAGAGTTAGGCCATGGGTTCAGTGGTTAGGGTTAGGGATAGGGCAAAGGTTCGGGGTAGTGTTAGGGTCAGTCTAGGGCTTGGGTTAGGGCTAGAGTTCGATTTAGGGTTAGGGTTAGGGTTAATGTTAGGGTTAGGGCTAGGGTTAGGGTTAGGGTTATTGCTAGGATTCGCTTTCAGGGTACGGGTAGGGGCGGGCTCGGGGTTCGGGTTCGGGTAAGTTTGAGCGCTAGGGTTAGGGTTCGGCTTAAGGTTACGGCTAAAGTTAGGATTAGGGGGTCAGGGTTAGGGATGGCTAGGGTTAGAGTTACATGTAGGGTTAGGGTTAGGCTTAAGGTTAGGGGTACAGGGGTAGGGTTAGGCCTAGGGTTAGGGTTGGGGCTGGGGTTAGTTTCCGGGTTAGTACTAGGTTTGGGTTAGGGTCCCGGTGCAGAGCTAGGGTTCAGGTTAGGGATTAGGTTAGGTATGAGGGCCCAGTTGTAGGGTTAGTCTCAGTTTGGATTTTAGGGTTAGGATTAGGCCTAGGGTTAGGATAGGGTTAGGGTTTAGGGCTAATGGTAGGGTCGGTTAGGGTAGAGAAAGACACAAGGTTAGGTTTAGGTCTATGGTGACCAGGTTTTAGGGTTAGGGCTCGGGTTACAGTTATGGTTAGGGTTGATTTACAGATAGGGTCAGGGTTAGGGTAAGTGCTATAGTTAGCGTTAGGGTTAGGTTTAGGGTTAGGGTTAGGGCTGGAGCTAGCGTTAGGGTTAAGGCTATTGCTGGGTTAGGGCTAGGGTTAGGGCTAGGGCTACAGCTAGGGTTACAGCTGGGATAGGGTTGGGTCTGGGGATTGGGTAGGCACTTTGGTTATGGTTAGGGCTAAGTCCTAATCGCAGCTAGTACTAGGCCAGTCTTAGTGTTAGGGTTAGGGTTAGGTTTTGCGCCAAGGTAAGTGCTAGGTTTACAGCTAGGCCTAGGGTTGGGTTACAACTAGGGTTAGAGTTAAGGATAGGGTTAGGGTTATGAGAGAGGTTAGGGATGAGGGCTGGGGTTAGGATTAGGTCTAGGATTAGGTCTAGGGTTAGTGTTTGGGCTATGGTTGGGTTTAAGGCTAGCCTTAGTTGTAGGGTTAGTTCTAGGGTTAGGGTTAGGGTTAGGGTTAGGGTAAGGTTATCTCTAGGGTTAGGGCTTGTGTTAGGTTTAGGGTTACGCTTAGCGTAGTGTTAGGGGTAGGGTTAGTGTTAAGGTTAGGGCTAGCGTTAGGGTTAGGCCTAGGGTTAGGATTGGGCTTAGGGCCAGGGTCAGGGGTAGGTTTAGGTTTGGTTGAAGGGTTTACGCTACGGCTACAGTTAGGGCTAGGTTTGGGGTTAGGGCTACGGTTCCAGTTAGGGCTAGGATTAGGGTTACAATGAATTTTAGAGCTAGGGTTCAGGTTATGGTTGGGGTTAAGCTTGCGGCCAGGGTTAGCGTTACTGTTGGCCTAGGGTTACGGTTAGGGTTATGGCCTAACCCTATCCGTAAAGCCTGAACAGAGCCGAAACCTAGCTCTAACCATAGCCGTAACGCTAACCTAACCCTAGCCTTAACCCTAGCCCTAACGCTAGACCTAACCCAAGCCCCTAAAACTAAACCTGAGGCTGACCCTAACACTAACCCTAAGAACACCCTAGCCATATGGTTAGGGCTAGGATTTTTCAGGTAAGGTTAGAATTCAGTTTAGGGCTAGGGTTAGGGTTATGGCAAGGGCAAGGGTTAGGACTAGGGTTCGTGTTAGGGCTAGGGTTAGAGCTAGCTAGTGTTGGGGCTATGGTTGGGTTTAGGGCTAGGCTGAGATTGTAGGGGTTATTCTTGGGTTAGTGTAGGTAAGGGTAAGGTTATGTCTAGGGTTAGGCCTCGTGTTAGGCTTGAACTTTGCAGGTCTAAGTTTAGGGCTGGGGTAATTGTTATGGTTAGGGTGAGGTTCAAATTAGGGTTAGGGTTAGGGTAAGGGTCATGGCTAGGCTAAAGCCTCAGGATAGGGCTAGGCTTAGGTCTAGTGTTAGGTCTTCATTTGACTTTTTAGGGTTGGTGTTTCAGGGCTGGGTAGTCTGTAGTCTAGGGTTGGGGTTAGGGCTAAACTTAGCTAGGGATAGGGTTAGGACTAGGGTGAGTTTAGGGTTAGGGTCAGGGCTAGGGTTAGGGTTAGGACTAGGTTCACTTTCTGGCTAGAGTTTCAGGGTTAGGGTTATGGCAGGGTAGCGTTAGGGTTAGGGTTTGGTCTAGGGTTAGGGTAAAGGCTGGGTTATGTATAAAGCTAGGGTTAGGGTTAAGGCTAGTGTTGGGATGGCACAGAGGTTGGGTTCGGGGTTAGTTTCGGATTAGGCTCTTAGGCTAGTATTAGTTTTACAGTTAGGGTTAGGTTAGGGTTAGGGTTAGGGTTAAGGGTTTAAGGTTAGGGTTAAGGTTACATTATTTCTAGGGTTAGGGTTAGTGGTAGGGGTCAGGGGTTAGGTCTATGGTTAAGGCTAGGGCTACAGCTAGGGCTACAGCTAGGGATAGGGTTAGGGTTAGGTTTAGGGCTAGGGTTAGGGTGATGGCTAGTGTTAGGTATAAAGCAAGGTCCACTTTTAGGGCTAGGGTAACCGTCTCAGGATGGGGTTAGGATAGCATTAGGGTTAGGGTTAGGTGTAGGGCTAAGTTTGACGTTAGGGTTAGGGTTAGGGTTAGGGCTATGGTTAGGGTTAGGGTTAGGGCTAGGGTAAGGTGACTATGGCCAGGGCTACAGCTAGGATTACAGCTAGGGATAGGGTTTCCAGGTTCAGGATGGGTTAGGGTTAGCACTAGTGTTATGGTTAGGGCTTAGTTCTGGGTTAGAGGACTAGTATTAGGGTTTTGACTAAGGCTAGGGTTAGCGCTAAGGTGTAGGCTAGTGTAAGCTCAGGACTAGGGTTAGGGTTAGGGTTAGGATTAAAGCTAGCGTCAGGGTTATGGTAGAGATTAGGGGTGGGGCTAGGGTTAAGATCAGGTCTAGGGTTAGGGCTGAAGTTGCATGCTGGGGCTATGGTTGGGTTGAGGGCTAGGCATAGGTCTACGGTTAGTTCTAGGGTTAGCGTTATGGTTAGGGTAAAGTTACATCTAGGGTTGGGCCTCACGTTCGTTTTAATGTTAGGGCTAAGTGTGAGGGTTAGGGTAAGTGTTAGGGTTAGGGTTAGCTTTAGGGTTGGGCTATGTTTAGGGTTATGGTTAGAGTTATGGCTGGGCTTAGGCCTATGGATATGGCAAGGGTTAACTAAAAGGTCCTTGTTAGGGTTTGGTTAGGGGCTAGGGTAGTGTTTGGGCTAGGGTCAGTGTTAAGGTTAGGGCTAGCGTAGGGTTAGGGCTAGGGTTAGGATTGGACTTAGGGGCAGGGTTAGGGCTGAGGTCGTGCTACAGCGACGGTTAGGGCTGGGGCCCGGTTAAGGATAGGGCTAGGATTATTTCTAAGGCTAGGGTGAGGACCAGGTTGAGGCGAGGGTTTTGGTTGGTTAGGGCTCGGGTTACTGTTAGGGCTAGGGTTAGAGCTAGTATGAGGGCTAGGGCTAAAGTCAGTACGGCGAGGGATGGGCGAAGGCTAGGGCAAGGGGTAGGGTTTCGATTAGGTCTAGGGTTAGGGCTAGGTTTAGTGTTGGGGCTATGTTTAGGGTTAGGGCAAGTCCTAGGGTTATAGCTATGGTTAGGGACAGATCTAGGGTTAGGGTTGGGGCTAGGGCGAAGGTTACGTTAGGGTTACAGCTAGGGTTTGGTTTAGGGTTAGGTTGCGGGTTGGTTTGCAGGGTTAGGGTTAGGGCTAGAGTTTTGATTAGTGTTAGGGCTAGGGTTAGGTTTAGGCTAGGGATTAGGGTTTTGGCTAGGGCTAGTGTTAGGGCTAGTGTTAGGGTTCAGGTCGGGTTGTGGCCAGTGTTACGGTTTTGGCTAGCATTAGGATTGGTGCCAGGGCTAGGGTTAGTCCGACGGTTAGAGCTAGAGTTAGGGTCAGGGCTAGGGTTGGGAAACGGCAAGGCTTAGTTCTAGGTTTACCTCTAGGGTTAGAGTTAGGTTTAGGGATAGTGTTAGGCCTAGAGATAGGGGTAAGATTAGGTTAGGCTTAATTCTAGGGTTATAATGGGGTTAGAGCTAGGGTGAGGTCTCCGGATAGTGCTAGAGTTAGGGTTGTGTCTATGGTAATGTTTGACTTAGGTCCAGGGTTTGGGCTCGGACTAGGGTTAGGGTTAGGGTTAGTGTTAGGTTAACGGTTAGGGGTACAGTTAGTGTTAGGGATTATCCTAGAGTTAGGGTTATGGTTAGGACGAGCGTCAGGTTAACTGTTATGGGTTAGGTTTGTTTCTATGACTAGGGTTAGGTTATGCCAAGTGTTAGTTCTTGGTTCAGGGTTAGGGTTAGCTCTAGGGTTAGGGCTAGGATTAGGGTTAGGGTTAGGGCTAGGGTTAGGGTTAGGGTTAGGGCTAGGGTTAGGTATAGGGTTAGGGTTAGGGTTAATCCTAACAGGGTTAGGGATAGTTTAGGGCTATGGCAGGGGTTAGGGTTAGGGCTCGGGCTATAGCTAGGGGTCGAGCTAGGGATAGGGTTAAGTCTAGAGATAGCGTTGGCTCTGAGGTTATGGTTATGGTTTAGTGCTAGGTAAAGGACTAGTATTAGGCCAGTCTTAGGGATAGGGTTAGGGTTAGGTTTTGCGCCAAGGTGAGGGCTAGTGTTAGAGCTAGGCCTAGGGTTGCGTTTAAGAGTAGGGTTAGGTTTAAGACTAGGGTTAGGGTTATGGGAGAGGTTTGGGATGCAGCTAGGTTTAGGATTAGGACTAGGCTTAGATCTAGGGTTAGTGTTTGGGCTATGGTTGGGTTTAAGGCTAGGCTAGTTGTGGGTTAGTCTAGGGTTGCCGTAGGTCATCTCTAGGTTTAGGACTTGTGTTTAGGTTTAGGGTTCGACGTTTAGCGTAGTGTTTGGGGTAGGGTTAGTGTTAAGGTTAGGGCTAGCGTTGGGGTTAGGCGTAGGGTTAGGATTGGGCTTGGGCTAGGGTAGGGGTAGGCTCAGATTTAGTTGAAGGGTTTATGCTACGGCTACAGTTTAGGGCTAGGTTTGGGGTTAGGGCTAGGGTTCCAGTTAGGGCTAGGATTAGGGTTACAATGAATTTTACAGGTTGGGGTTAGGGTTATGGTTGGGGTTAGGCTGGGGGTCAGGGTTAGCGTTAGGGTTAGGTCTAGAGTCGGCTACGTGCGTGTTGGGGCTATAGTAGGGTTTGGCGCTTAAGCTTAGGGTCTAGGGTTATTTCTGGGTTCATGTTAGGATTAGGGTAAGGTTATGTTTAGAGTTCAGGCCTCGTGTTACGTGTACGGTTTAAGTATAGGGTAAGGGTCTGGGTAATTGTTATGGTTAGGGTTAGGTTTAGCTTACGGTTAGGGTTAGTGTTAGGGTTATGGCTAGGCTTAAGCCTATGGATTAGGCTAGGGTTAGGTCTATTGTTACATCTTGGTTTACGCTTCAGGTTAGCGGAGAGTAGGGCTAGGGTTAGTGTTAGGGTTAGGGTTAGGGTCAAGGGCTAAAGTTTGGTTTATGGCGAGGGTTAGGGGTTCGGTTAGGGTTCAGTTAGGGCTAGAGTTAGGGTTAGGGTGAAGGCAAGGTCTAGGGTTAGGGTTAGGGTTTGGTCTAGGTTTGGGTTAGGGCTAGGGTTAGGTATAAATCTAGGCTAAGGTTTAAGGCTAGGATTGGGTTTAGCGGTAGGTTTCGGTTTAGGTTTCGGCTTTGGCTTTAGGGCTAGTGTTAGGGTTAGGGTTAGGTTAGGGTTAGGGTTTGTGTTTAGGTTAGGGTTACGGTTAAGGTTTCGTTAGTGCTAGGTTAGGGTTAGGGTTAAGGCTAGGGTTAACACTATGGTTTAGGCTAGGGCTACAGCTAGGGTTACAGCTAGGGATAGGGTTAGGGTTAGGGTTAGGGTTACGGTTATGGCTAAGTGTTAGGTATAAAGCTAGGTTTACTTTTAGGGCTAGGGTAAGGGTTTCGGTAGGGGTTGGGTTTAGCATAAGGGTTCGGGTTAGGTTTCAGGGCTAGTCATCTAGTTAGGGTTAGGGTTAGTGCTAGGGTTAGGGGCTAGGGTTAGGCTTAGGTTTAGGGCTAGGGTTAGGGTTAAGGCTAGGGTTAGAGTCTTGGTTTATGGACAGGGCTACAGCTAGGGTTACAGCTAGGGATAGGGTTAGGGCTAGAGATGGGTTAGGGTTAACACTAGTGTTATGGTTAGGCTGGTTTAGGTTCTGGACTAGTATTAGGGTTTTGACTTCAGGCTAGGGTTAGCGCTAAGGTGAGGGCTAGTGTTGAGCTAGGACTTGGGTTGGGGTTGCAAGTTAAGACTAGGGTTAAGGCTAGGGTCAGGGTTATGTTTGAGGTTAGTGGTTGGGCTGGGAAAAGATTAGGTTTAGGGTTAGGGCTAAAGTTGGGGTCTGGGGCTATTGTTGGGTTGAGGGCTAGGCGTAGGTCTATCGTTTAGTTCTATAGTAGTTATTTTTGTAGGGTAACGTTATCTCTAGGGTTGGGCCTCGTGTTAGGTTTAGGGTTAGAGCTAGAGTTAGGGTTAGGGTAAGTGTTAAGGTTAGCATAGGGTTAGGGCTATGTTTAGGGTTAGGGTTAGAGTTATGGCTAGGCTTAGGCCTATGGTTAGGTCGAAGGGTAGGTCTAGGTTTACGCTTAGGGTTAGGGTAGTGTTAGGGCTAGGGTAAGTATGAAGGTTGGCGGGGCGAGCATTAGGGTTAGGGCTAGGGTTAGGATTGAACTTGGGGCAGGGATAGGGCTGGGCTTAGGGTTAGGTCTAGGGGTAGTGCTACAGCTACAGTTAGGTCAGGGGTTAAATTTAGGGTTAGGTCTTGGGTTGCGGTTAAGGATAGGGCTAGGATTATTTCTATGGCTGGGTGAGGTCCAGGATTAGTCGGTGAGGGTTTTGGTTAGAGTTAGGGCTCGGGTTATTGGTAGGGCTATGGTTAGAGCTAGGGTGAGGGCTAGGGATAGGTTTAGGGCTAGGTCTCAGGGCTAGGATTACGATTAGGTCTAGGGTTAGGGCTAGGTTTAGTGTTGGGGCTATGTTTAGGGTTAGGGCCAGTCCTAGGGTTATAGCTATGGTTAGGGACAGATCTAGGGTTAAGGTTGGGGCTAGGGCGAAGGTTAGGTTAGGGTTACAGCTAGGGTTTGGTTTGGAATATGGGTTAGGGTTTGGAATATGAGTTAATGTCAGGGCTAGGGTTAGGTTTAGGTTAGGGGTTACGGTTGGGGCTAGGGCTAGTGTTAGGGTTCAGGTTTGGATTATGGCCCGTGTTATGGTTTTGGCTAGCATTAGGATTGGTGCCAGGGCTAGTGTTAGTCCTACGGTTAAGGCTGAGCTAGGGTTGGGGCTAGGGTTACGATTCGGCAAGGCTTAGTTCTAGGGTTACCTCTAGGGTTAGGGTTAGGTTTAGGGATAGGGTAGTGTTAGGCCTAGAGATAGGGGAAGATTAGGGTTGCAATGGGGTTAGGGCTAGAGTGAGGTCTCCAGGGTTAGTGCTTGGTTGGTTATGTATATGGTAATCTTTAACTTTAGGTCTAGGGTTTGGGCTCATGCTAAGGCTAGGGTTAGGCTAAGTGCTAGGTTAACGGTTAGGGGTACAGTTAGGGATTATCCTTAGAGTTAGGTTTATGGTTAGGACAAGTGTTAGGGTAAGGGTATGGGTTAGGTTTGTGTCTATGGCTAGGGTTCGGTTATGGCAAGGGTTAGTTCTAGGTTTAGGGTTAGGGTTAGCTCTAGGGTTAGGGCTAGGATTAGGGTTAGGGTTAGGGCTAGGGTTAGGGCTAGGGTAAGTGTCTCGGGTTAGGGTTATGGTTCAGGTTAAGGGTAGATTTTGACATAGGGTTAGGGGAGTGTTAAGGCTAGGTTTCGGGCTAGGGCTAGGGTTAGGGTTACGGCAAAAGTTAAGTTAGGTTTATGGCTAGGGCTAGGGTTAGGGTTAGGGTTAGGGCTGGGGTTAGGAACTCGGTAGGCCTAGAGATAGTGGTAGTTTAGGATTAGTTAGTGCTAAGGTGAGGGTAGGGTTAGGGTTAGGGTTAGGGTTAGGGTTAGGTAAAGACACATGGTTTGGTTTAGGTCTAGGGTGGGTTTATGGTTAGGTTTAGAGGTAGGGTTAGGGTTAGGGTTAATTTAAAGTTCGGGGTATTGTTAGGGTTAGAGCTACAGCTAGCGTTAGGGTTAAGGTTATTGCTCCAGGGTCAGGGGCTGGGCTGGGCTAGGGCTACAGCTAGGGTTACAGCTAGGGATAGGGTTAGATCTAGAGATAGCGTTAGCACTTTGGTTATGGTTAGGGCTTAGTGCTAGGTAAAGGGTGGGTCTTAGGCCAATCTTAGGGTTAGGGTTAGGGTTAGGTTTTGCGCCAAGGTGAGGGCTAGGCTTAGAGCTAGGCCTAGGGTTTTGTTTAAGACTAGGGTTAGGGTTAAGGCTAGGGTTAGGGTTATGGGAGAGGTTAGGAGTGAGGCTATGGTTTGGATTAGGTCTAGGCTTAGGTCTAGGGTTAGTGTTTGGGCTATGGTTGGGTTTAAGGCTGGCTTAGTTGTAGGGTTAGTTCTAGGGTTAGCGTTAGGGTTAGGGTAAGGTTATCTCTAGGGTTACGGCTTGTGTTGGGTTACAGGTATCGCTTAGCATAGTGCTAGGGGTTGGTTAGTGTTAAGGTTAGGGCTAGCGATAGGGTTAGGCCTAGGGTTAGGATTGGGCTTAGGGCCAGGGTTAGGATGCCTCGGTTTAGGTGAAGGGTTTACAGTTAGAGCTAGGGTTGGGGCTTGGGCTAGGGTTAGGACTAGGATTAAGGTAAGGTTATGCCTAGGCTTTAGTTCTGCATGTTGGGTACGGTTAGGTCTAGGGTTAGGGCTGGGGTAATTGTTATGGTTAGGGTTAGGTTTAGCTTAGGGTTAGGTTTACTGTTCGCGTTATGGCTGAGCTTAAGGCCTCTCGATAGGGCTGGGATTAGGTCTAGGGTTAGGTCTTGGTTTATGCTAGGGTTATCGTGAGTGTAGGGCTAAGGTAAATGTCCATGTTAGGGTTCGGCTTAGGCTAAAGTTAGGTCTAGGGCTAGGGTTAGGGCTGCCGGTCTAGGTCGCCGGTTCAGTTAGGACTAGAGTTAGGGTTAGGGTTAAGGCAAGGTCTAGGGTTAGGGGTTAGTGTTTGGTCTAGGTTTAGGGTTAGGGCTAGGGTTAGGTATAAAGCTAGGGTTAGGGTTAAGGCTTGGGTTCAGGTCCGTAGGTTTCGGATTAGGTTTCAGGCTTTGGCGTTAGGGCTAGTGTTAGGGTTACAGTTAGGGTTAGGGTTCAGGTTAGGGTTAGGGTCAGGTTACCATCATGCTAGGTTTGGGTTAGGGTTAGTGCTAGGGCTAGGGTTTGGGCTCTGGGTTAAGGCTAGGGCTACAGCTAGGGTTACAGCTAGGATAGGGTTAGGGTTAGGGTTACGGCTAGGGTTACAGCACCTCGAGTAGTGTTGCAGGTACAATGCTAGGTCCGCTTTTTTAGCTAGGGTAAGGGTTAGGGTTAGGCTAAGGCTGAGGTCGAGGGTTAGGGTTAAGGCTAGGGTTAATTTGTAGGGTTAGGGTTAGGGCTATGGTTAGGGTTCAGGACTACGGTTAGGTGCCCGGCCAGGGCTACAGCTGGGGTTATAGCTAGGAATACGGTTAGGGCTGGGGTGGGGTAGGGTTGGCGCTCGTGTTGTGGTTAGGGCTTAGGTCTAGGTTCAAGACTAGTATTAGGCTTTTGACTTAGGGCTAGGGTTAGCATTAGGGTTAGGGCTATGTTTAGGGTTAGGGTTAGAGTTATGGCTAGGCTTAGGCCTATGGATATGGCTAGGGTTAGGTCAAAGGGTAGGTCTGCATTTACACTTCTAGGGTTAGGGTAGTGTTAGTGCTAGGGTTAGTGTGAAGGTTAGGGCTAGCGTAGTCTGGGCTAGGGTTAGGGTTGGACTTAGGGGCAGGGTTAGGGCTGGGCTACGGGGAAGGTCTAGGGGTAGTGCTACAGCTACAATTAGGGCAAGGGTTAAGTTTAGGGTTAGGGCTAGGGTTACGGTTAAGGATAGGGCTAGGATTATTTCTAAGGCTAGGGTGAGGTCTAGGTTTAGACTTACGGCGAGGGTTTTGGTTGAGCTTAGGGCTCGGGTAGGTGTTAGGGCTAGGGTTAGAGCTAGGGTGAGGGCTAGGGCTAGAGCTAGGGTTACAGCTAGGGATAGGTTTAGGGCTAGGGCTAGGGATAGGTTTACGATTAGGTTTGGGTTAGGGCTAGGTTTAGTGTCTAGGGTTAGGGTTAGGGTTTGGTCTAGGGTTAGGGTTAGGGCTAGGGTTAGGTATAAATCTAGGGTTAGGGTTGGGGCTAGGGTTGGGGTTAGCGGTAGGTTTCGGGTTAGGTTTAGAGGCTTTGGTTTTAGGGCTAGTGTTAGTGTTGGGTAGGGTTAGGTTAGGGTTAGGGTTAAGGTTAGGGTTAGGGTCAAGGTTTCGTTAGTGCTGGGTTTGTGTTAGGGTTAGGGCTAGGGTGAGGGTTGTGGCTAGTGTTAGGTATAAAGCTAGGTTTATTTTTAGGGCTGGGCGGCAGGATTGAGTGGGTGGGGTTAGCATTAGGATTAGGGTTAGGGCTAGGTTTGTAGTTAGGGTTAGGGCTTGGGTAGGGTAAAGGTAAGGCTAGGTTTAGGGCTAGGGTTAGGTATAGGGTTAGGGCTAGGGTAAGGCTTAGGGGTTAGGGAAAGAGTGGCTAGGGCTAGGGTTTCAGGCAAGGGTTGGGGCTTGGGTTAGTTATCCTAGGGTTAGGGTTAGGGTTAGGCCTAGCAGGGGTTAGGGATAGTGTAGGGGCTAGGGCTAGGGTTGGGGCAGAGGTTAGGGCTAGGGTTAGAGTCACGGGTTAGGGTTATGTTTAAGGTTAAGGCTAGGGTTTGGCATAGGGTTAGGGGAGTGTTAAGGATAGGTTTCGGGTTAGGGCTAGGGTTAGGGTTAGGGCTAGGGTTAGGTTTAGGGCTAGGTTTGGGTTTAGCATTAAGGCTTAGGTTTGGGCGAGGGCGAGGGTTAGGGTTACGGCAAAAGTTAACTTAGGATTATGCCTTGGGCTAGGGTTAGGGTTAGGGTTAAGGCTGGGATTAAAGAACTCGGGTAGGCTAGAGATAGTGGTCGTTTAGAATTCATTAGTGCTAAGGTGAGGGTAGATCTAGGGTCAGGGTTAGGCCATGGGATAGATTGGGTAGGGGTTAGGGTTAGGGCTAAGGCTAAGGGGTAGGTTTCAGGGTTAGTTTTAGGGCTTGGGTTAGGGGTGGGGGTTTAGGTTAGGGTTAATGCTAGGGTTAGGGCTAGGGTTAGGGCTAGGGTTAGGGTTAGGGTTAGAGTTATGGCTATGATTCACCTTAGGGTTAGGGTTAGGGCAGGCTCGGGTTCGGGTTCGGGTAAAGTTTAGGGCTAGGGTTAGAGTTAGGGTAAGGGTTATGGCTAAAGTTAGGATAAGGGATAGGGTTAGGGATAGAGCTAGGTTTAGAGTTACGTATAGGGTTAGGACTAGGGTTAGGCTTAAGGTTAGGGTTAGGGTTAGGGTTAGGGTTAGGGTTAGGGCTACAGCTAGCGTTAGGGTTAAGGTTATTGCTAGGGTTAGGGCTAGGGTTAGGGCTAGAGATAGCGTTAGCACTTTGGTTATAGTTAGGCTAAGTGCTATGTAAAGGACTAGTATTAGGCCAGTCTTAGGCTTAGGGTTAGTGATAGGTTTTGGGCCAAGGTAAGGGCTAGGGTTAGAGCTCGGCCTCGAGTGGGTTAAAGATCTAGGGTTAGGGTTAAGGATAGGGTTAGGGTTATGGGAGAGGTTAGGGATGAAGCTAGGGTTCGGATGAGGTCTAGGCTTAGGGTCTAGGGTTAGTGTTTAGGGCTATGGTTGGGTTTAAGGCTAGGCTGAGTTGTAGAGTCTAGTTCTAGGGTTAGGGTTAGGGTTAGGGTTACGCTCGCGTAGTGTTAGGGGTAGGGTTAGTGTTAAGGTTAGGGCTAGCGTTAGGGTTAGGCCTAGGGTTAGGATTGGGCTTAGGGCCAAGGTTTGGGGTAGGCTTAGGTTTGTTGAAGGGTTTACGCTACAGCTACAGTTAGGCTAGGTTTGGGGTTAGGGCTAGGGTTCAGGGTAAGGACTTCCAGGATTAGGGTTACATTGAATTTTACAGCTTGGATTAGGGTTATGGTTGGCGTTAAGCTTGGTGTCAGGGTTAGCGTTACTGTTGGCCTAAGGTTGGGTTAGGGTTATGGCCCAGCCCTAACCGTAAACCTGAACAAGACCCAACCCTAGCCCTAACCATAGCCGTAACGCTAACCCTAAACCTAGCTCTTTCAAAATGAGGAGGTTGTGCTTTTTACAGCTCCTCAATACTTTTCAGCAAAACAGTGGATTCTGCTGAATCCAGTGAAAATACTCGCAACCTCACTAATTGGGGTAGGCAGTGGAACCCTTCAGGCACAGGAAGTAAGAATGGAACCTCAGGAAAAAAGAAGGATTTTGAGGGGTTTGGGGGAAATCAAACTCAGCCCCCAGGAAAACTTGCAGAGGCTTTACAGGAAGCAATGGCTTCCCAGGAAAAGCAAAGAATCCAGGGGAAAATTCTGCAACCTCACTTTTGGGGGTAGGCAGTGGAACCCTTCAGGCATGGGGGAGTAAAAAAAACCCTCAAAGAAAAATTTTGAAGGGTTTGGGGCAGATAAACTAGCCCCCAGGAAAACTTGCAGAGACTTTACAGCAAGCAATGGCTTCCCGGGAAAAGGAAAGAGAAAGAAACTGAAGAGTGTTTGAAACTGGCAAGCAAGGCCCAAAAACACTTTGAGACTGTGGATTCTGAAACTGAGAAGGTACTTGGGGCTAGATGGTCTTGTAGTGCCAAGGAAATATTAGAAACTCCAGGGAAGGAGGTTTTACAGGAAAAAGCTGCCAAGAAGGAGGGAGGGAGGAATTTTTTCAGTCAGCTCTAAAAGAACAGGGCGTGGACCCATGGCAGAAACAGAAACTGCCTGTAAGGGACACAAAGTTACTGCAAGGAAATTAAAAGTGGATTCTGGGCTGCAGAAAGATATCCAGGAAAAAGAAGACATCCAAAATCCCCAAGGAACAAACTTTGTGCTGCAAAAAGAACAAGCACCCTTTTTAAGGAATCAAACAAACTCAGCCAGCAAAACTAAAGAAATTTGGGCTGCTAGAGCCTCCTGTAACCATGGAAACAGGCCCAGAGGGGGGGGGAGGAAAAACCCTGGGTTTGACTACTGCTGAAAACTTTTTGCAGGATTTCTTTTTCTTTAATCAGTATAAAGAAACATATTGTTTGAAAAAGAAAAACGGGGGAAGTTTTTAGGACTGTTGGGGGAAATTATAAAGAGTTTGAATTAGAAACTTTTTTCACAGAACCAGAGGAAGCCACAGAATGTTTCAAGGGACTTTTATTTGAGAGAAATGCAAAACAGAGCATACTTGGGGGTGGATTGATCAGAGAGGCCCTCCAGGAGTGAAATGATTATGGCAGGAGCCTATTGAGGAAGCCAGGGGGGGAAAAAAAGCAAGAGGATATGAATCCCTTGAAAATTGAACCATCAATGAACAGAATGAAGAAGTTAGGAAAGACCTGCAGGTTTATAAAGAGAGGAAAGGACTTTTGTTAGACCAATTATTTTGGAAACCAAAGAGGAAAAAAGAAAGAACATACAAAGATTAGAAGAGACAGGGAATCAAAGCTTCACAGTAGAAAGTTTCTAGTTGAAGAGGCTTTGAATACAAGTAGAGATGCTCCCCACTTAAACCAGGGAATTGTTCAGAAAAAGAATTGTCCTGTGAGCCTATTCAAAACGAAGCACGCACAGCCTCGCAAGCCAGAGGAGACAGAGAAGGAGGCTTGTGCTGGGCAGCTTGCGGGGACTGTACCCTTTAACCCAAAAAAACTTAAAAACAATCTGGAAGTGAGGGAGTGGAGAGACTGGGGGGGCCCCCCTTTCCCAAGAGCAAAGGGGGAGAGTGGCAAGAGGCTCTGGCATTTCTTTTTCCCCGCGAGCAGCGAGAGCTCGGTGGAAAGCAGCAGTGAGGAGGAGGAGGAGATGGAGGAGGAAGGTGCTGGGGGTGAATCCCAGAAGAAAAGAGTGACGAGGAAAACAGTGGAAGGAGGAAAAGGTCTCTCCCCAGGAAAAAAGTCACAAAGGACTATTTAATTCGCCAATATGACACAGATTTCCAAAGCGTGGAGGAGGGAGAAGGGGCGGAGCGGGAGGGAACTCTTTCAAAAGGGTTTCCCAAAAGAAACCCTTTCCCTAGAAAGGCAGATCTCAGCAGCCTGGATGGAATGTCTTACACTCCTTGGAACAAAGCGACCAATATTATTTTGCCAAAAGACTTTGACAAGTACGATACGCTGAAACTCGGGGGTAAGGTGGACACATTGCCCTCCCGGGCTGTAAAGAACGCTTGCCCAGTTTCAAAAAGTACAGCAGAGATAAACTTTGGGGATCCTAGAAAAGGCTTTCCTTTGCTAAAATCGGTGCTGTCAGGATTGGGGGTTAAAGCTCAGGAGCAGGTGTCCTACGCCAGGACTTTAGCCCTGGAGATTGTCGAGCATTTGCTACTGGGCAGGAAGCCAAAGACCTCGTTACTTTTCCCCCGGGACTGGCTGAGGGAGGACCAATTGACAAAGACCTTTCAAGAGATCCATAGGACCTGGGAATGTGCCCCAGAGAACCAGACTCCTTTGGTTTGGACACAAATGGACAAACGTCCAAGATGGTGAGCAGAGAAGCCTGGATGGAGTGGCTTTTAATGGTCACAGCAGACTTATGACAGCGCAGAAAGATTGCCAAGCAGTCAGGTTTTGACCCCAAAAAAAAAAGCTAAGGGAACCAGAAAGAGAAAACCCGGGAAAAAGTTGAGGAACTAAGAACCAGCCCCGGGGTGTTGGTAGAGGAGCCCTGGGGGACGTGAGGCCCTGAGTTCCCCGGGGGGCTGGGCCAACCCGCCCCAAGCAACCGGTGAGGATACGAGAGGGGCGAGAGGAAGGAGGGAGGTGCAGAGGATGGGGAGCAATGACAACGGGAAGCTGCGGGAAATGTAGGACTTAGAGGGACTTTGAGCGACATCAGTGATTCCGACCTTGACCGGAGGGTCTCTGCTAGAGTGAACAAGAAACCGAGACGGGAGCAAGTTTGGGGGAGATAGAGTGGATACAGAAGTGGGACTGGTGGCTGGAGAGGGGGGAAAATGTATTTGGTGTGGGAGAGAAAAGAGAAGGGCTTGGTCAGGAGGGGGGGGCAGGGGGGACCTCAAGGGAAGATGGTCCCGGTTTTGGGTGTTTCTTTCCCTCAGGGAGAACAGCAACCCCCTTTTGATGACAGATGAGAACTAGGGAGCCGGGGGCATGACCGAAGAATAGGAAGATGCGGATGCCTACGGTAAGGCCGTTTTCTACAAGCCCAGAATGGACTTGGAAGTAATGTGACATCAAAGGGAATAAGTGTAAGTCTAAACCCTCCGCCAGACAGATAGGGAAAGGAGAGGGAGGGAGATGAACACGTGGCAATGACACCCAAGGGGAGGCACCTCGGGGGAACTTCTGCTTTGCCGCCCGGACTGCCTGGGGGGAGGACTGGTGGCAAACCACAGGAACAAAGAAAAGACAGGACGTATGCTAGCATAGCAGGGCGGGGCACTGGCACTGCTGGACCCTCCAATATTTCAGGCTTGACCAAAGGGAAGGGGAAATTTAGACAGTTTTTTTCATCAAACTTCAGATGTCAGGACTCCTAAATGCGCTATGTTGTACGCTTCAGATATCTGGGGTAAACCCGGAGAGAGGATCCAGGGCTTATTTTTCAAAGAGGCTCCTTGGGGATAATTTGGATGCCCCTAGAGAGGATATTGGGGCGGTTTCAATTACCAGGGTCTAGGGAAATTGATGTTTGTTTAGGTTCTAAAAGGCTACAAAGATTCTGGATGAAGGAAAACGGTGAAACGTTTGAGCCCAAGTTGCTGACTGAATATGAGAGGGCCCCATATTTGGGGGGGATACAAAGGTCTTGACCATAAGTTTAAGAACCACCACCATCCCCGCTCAGGATGTAGCTCGATGGGTGTCAAAATACGCTACCATTTTGTGGACCTGATAAAAAGGGAAAGACGAACAGGGTTATTGGACTGGAGAATTAGGTGTGTGGTTTCTTTTAAGAATGAGGACCCTGAATATAGGCACGGAAAGATACCCAAAATTTTTTCCTGGGGGCCGATAGGGGGATCACCAGTACAGCAGCCAGCCTCAGGCTTGCTTCCACTGTGGGTTTACACACCAGAGGTGTTTATGCACCACTCCTTTGTGCTCCCGCGTGCCAGGGGCCATCCGACGGTGGCCTGTCACAGCAGCATCAGGTACAACTTTTGGGGTAAATTTGGGGGAAACCATTTATTTTTGGTGTCCCCGGGCCCTATTACAACCAGCAAGATGCTAAAATCTTTGAAAAGGAAAAGACCCCGAACGGGAAAGAAAAAGCTAGCCCAAAGGAACAGACAAGGCTCCTGGGGGAACCCCTTAGAGGGGGAAAGGATTTGCTACCTGTGAAGAGGGGGGAAAAACAGAGAGAGTAACCATGGTCCAGGACCTCTACTGGAGTACAGACAGCACGAGACAGTGAAAGAAGGAAAAGATTCCGAATCGAAAAAAGTACCAGGGAGGGGTGTGGGAAGAATAGAGGGAGACCCGCAGGGAAAGGAGAAAGTGAGTGAAGAGGCAGTTAGGGGTCATAATAGGTTTTATGTTCTTGCAGAAGGGGAGGGAAGAGTTGAGGAAGAGACTGGGTCAGTCCCTGGGAATTAGTGATAGAGAATTGTTTGTGACTGTCAAAAGGGGCGGGAAAACAACCAAAACAAGCGGGGGGAGCAAAGGGTCAAAGGAGCCAAAGAGACCAAGGAGCAAAAGGCATGGAGTGATGAGGAATCAGGTGGTAGACCAGGAAAGTGAGGAAAGTAAAGCAAAAGGAAAGGTGGTGGGAAGTGGAGAGTCAGTGGTAGAAGGACAGGCAGTGCTACCGTCGGGTGGGGTCCCGAGGGTTTGCCTGAAGAGATGGTGAGAGAGATTGTGATGGAGGAACATTTGGCAGGAGTTGGGAGCTTCACCGCTGTTATTTTCAGAAGAAGTAGAAGTTTGTATGCAAGAACTTGATGGCAGATTGATGAGGCCTCCCATGCTGAGTCGGTTCTGCTCCCCCTCCATTGCCACCCCCCCCTACCCCGGACCTCCTGATGCCCTCCCCTGCCCTCTTCCCCCTCCCGCCTCCTGACCCGGATGGCTCGGTGTCCGCATCATCATCCCTTATTTTCCCCCACCACTCCAAACCTATCCCAATTAGTAGATACACTTTGGGTTTGCCGGAGGAGGTAGAGGAGCCAGTTAGAAACAGAGAACCAGAGGGACAGGGAGACCAAAAGACGGAGAGTTTGCAGACTGAACTGGACTGAGTAGTTTCCGATGGAGTGGACTGTTCTGGTTTGGATGCTAACAAAACAATGATTTGCCACTATATTATACTATTGAATCAAGAGAAGTTTCTTCAAAAACAATCCTTGTTTGGGAGAGAAAAAGGGAACCTGTTTTTAAAAGGTTTTTAACCAGGTTGGTTTTAAAAAGATTAATTTTATTGTTAATTTTGGAATTATCACCTACTTCTCTGAAAATTTAGAATTTTGATCTTTTGGGGAAAAAAAATAACAAAAAAAAACAAAAAAAAAATGGTGTCCCTGAGAATTACCACGTGGAATGTGAGAGGCCTTAGGATGGCTGAGAGACGAAAAGGAGAATCTTCCCCTGCTGGCAATGATGCCACACATGTGGGGGTTTTTAAGAGAACCACCTGGGGAATGAAAAGCGGCTCGCAAGCGGAGAAATTGTGGACAAAAAGGGCCATCCGTTTGGCCCCGGGGGGGGGGAAAGGGCAGGCAGGCGTGAGGTTTTATTTAAAGCGAGACAGGACCTCCATGTCGAATTTGTCCTGGAGGCCTTGCCTGGCAGGTTGTTGATTGTTGACTTTAGCCTGGTAGAGATTTTAAGGGATGGGAAGGAGGAAAAGAGGCCTTTTCGACTTTGTGGCCTTTACGCCTCCGTAGCGGCATCGCGGCGGAAAACTTTTTGGGCCCATTTAAAGGGTATTTTACTTTTAGAAATTTTTTAATTGCAGGGGACTTTAATAAAGGAGCAAATTATCAGATTACTCGAATTATGTGGTTAGGGAGACTAGTGGAAAAAAAACCCATTTTAAAACCCAAGGAAAACTCCTTAGAATTTTTTGTTGGACCCCAACTCAAAGATAAGGCCTTAGAAGTGGACAATCAGCTGGGGGTTTTTTCCCCCCCCCTGTAAAAAAATTTTTGATTTAATACGGTCAACCGGGAAGTGGGAAGTTTACTTGTTACCAAAAAAGGGAGAGCTAGTAGATTGGATAGGATTAGAGCCCCCGAACTTAAAGATCCTAAATTGTCAATGCAGTCACTCCCTGGTCAGATCATGTTATGCTTTCTGTGGAAATTGGCTTTGGGTGAAATTCACCCCAGGGGGGGAAAACCCCTCTGGGGGTTCCGCCCAAAGACGTTCGTAACGCTGCTTGCAAGGAAGAAATTGCCCGCTTAGCAAACATGCTGACGTTAGAGGATCTGTATTTTGGAGAAATTTTAAACTGGTGGGAGGGAAAAAAGTCATCAGGAAAACCTGTCAAATTAAAACGTCATCAATAGGAAGGATCTCCAGAATTATCAGGTAGTGGTACATCAGTTTCTGAAATGTCACCAGAAAGGGCAACCAGGTATTCCCGGTAAATCAGGATTTGTTGGAGTGGTCTAGAGGAGTAATTAAGATTTCCAAATCAGACAAAAAAAGAAGAAAAAAAATTATCAAGATTTTCGAACAAAAGGGGCAGTGGTGGACATTGAAGAATGGGCTAGAGCTAGAAGTCCCCAAGCTTCCATTGTTATGGGAGGATTGAGGCATTGCGAGAAGGACTCGGTGAGGTTGGACCCAGCAGGAATGCTAGCGTGATGCGGGACTTCTATGGGGAATTATATAGGGCCAGAATATAGGGAGAGACGATATTGAGGGTTTTTTTTAAGGTCCCCGAAAATGTATTACAGAGGATGTATCAAGGATTGTCTAGCGGGACAGGGATGATCTGGTGGCTCCTGTGACAGAAAAGGAAGTTCAGGATGTCATAGCGCAAGGAAGGAGCAAATCTGCTCCGGGTCCGGACGGACTCGGATGACGTTTCAACAAGACTTTTGCTAGGTGGCTGGTTCCTCCGTTCACCCGAGTCCAAACAGCTTTTCCAGGGAAAGCCTGACCGACTCCTTTTATGAAGGTATTTTGGTTTTCTTTCCCAAACAAGGAGATTTGACTTTGCCTCAAAATTGGGGCCCCTCGTTTTAAACCCAAAGTGGATTATGGAATACTGGCAAAGATTTTAAACAACAGATTGACCAAGTTAGCTTCAAGAATTGTTTTGGGTTCCCAAACCAGCGCTGTCCCGGGGGGTTCTATGTTGGATTCTCTGTTTAGAGAGGTATTTTATTTAGCCCAAAAAGGGAAAAAGGGAAGGGAAAAAATTGCTTCAGATCAAACCAAGGCTTTTGATCGAGTTCACCATCCCTTCATGTGGGAAGCCCTGGCAAGAAAGGGACTCCCTTTATTTTGTTAGGTATGTTCAGTTGTTGTATTTGAAGGCGCGAGTGATCCCTCAGATCAATGGGCACAGAGGGGCTCCATTTAGGGTGAGTTCAGGGTGGCAGGCTGTCCTTTAAGCCCCCTCCTCTATGTACTGATTTTGGATTCTGTTCTCTGCCAAATTAAGCCGAGGAAAAATAGGGTCTAATCCCCCCCCCCAGCGGGGAACGTGTCTTTTTCCAGGGAGGTTTCGTTTAAACAGGTGAAATATGCAGCTCACGAGATGACGTTTCTCTGTTTGTAAAAATGAGAAGAGATTGTTTCAATTCTGAATGTGTTTGAAGGCTATGAGTGGGCTTGGGGTCAGATTAATTTCCAGAAAAGCCATTTGATCTCTTTTCTTTAAAAGGAGAAAACATGTCTATCTCCAGTGAACATTGGAGCAATGAAACAAGAGACACGACGTGAAAAGGAAAGTGTAGAGAAATTAAAAAGTACAAAATGTTAGGTTTATGGTTTTCCATTAAACCTTTTGGGTGGGAAAAGAATTGGCAGCTCTGGTTAGAAAAAATGAAGGAATGTTTTGAGAAAGGGAAACCGTGGAAATTGAATGTTTACCAGAAGGCGGTGTACATCAAAAATTACCTATGCCCTTGGCTTTGAATTTGGCCACAGTTACCTACCCTGGCAAAGCCTGTGAAAGGGAAACGGAAAGACGGGTTTTCCATTTCTGGGGAATGGCTGCTTTCCCCATGCCTCGGGCAGTGGCCTTTAGGAAAAAAGAACAGGGAGGCCTTAACCTACCCGCACTGCGCCTAAAATTTCTGGACTTTTCTCAGCCAGAACTTTGGAAAGTTGAGCCAGTGGTTTTGTCAGCAGACAGGCCTAAGGGGGGGGTTGCTCTTTTTTCAGAACATTGGGTGAAGGAGAGTTGGGCTGAGAAGTGGTGGGGGGGGGGAACCGGTGCCTTTCCGGGTGACAGCCACCATGAGACACGCGGGGCCCGACTTCCTCAGGGAGGTCTATGGGAGATTCAACAAAACGGGGTCTTTGGGGGAGTGGTTTAAGACCAAAAGGGGGGTCTATGCGAGATTTGAAGCGTTACAATACTGGGAAATGGTGGACGTGGTGTTTTTTAGCTGCAGTTGGAAAAAAAAGCCAAGAAGGACCATTTGTTGTGTATTTAAAAGAAGTGCCCAGAGCATTGAATGTTTTTAGGACCGACACCCCCTTTGGTCGTGGGGGATTGATGGAGATTCTATCATCAAATCTATTATTTAAAAGGAAACCAACCGTGACTGAAGGAAACAGAACAAATATGTCCTAGACTTTTGTGTCAAAACAAGCCTCTGTTAATGGAATAAGCCAAGGAGACTACGGAGCACTTTATAAAGGATGCCCGTGGCCAAGGAAACTTGAAAAAAAAGCTGCCGCCCTTGACTGGCCAGACTTGGGACAACAGCCTTGGGGGGCGGTGGCGCGGATTGGAGCCGGAAACCAGAGGACCCATCGATACCAGGGGGGAAAAAGGAAGAGAGGACATAACGGGAGGCTTGTTAATTTGTTCTGGGTTGTTCCCTGGTCAACCGTAAGACTGGTTAATTATATGTTTTGCTGGCTTTGGTTTTCCAGAGGAAAAAAGAGTTAGTTACACAGACACAAGCGGATGTTAACGTTGCTGTTCGGTTTGTAGTGAATAAAATAAAAACTCTAAGTTAAAAAGAAAAAGGCAGGATGTCTTCAAAGAGAAAAAAAGGAGTTCTGGCCATGGCTGGCAGAAACAACACCGGGGATAACTTGAGGTGTAGGTTATGCACTTATAAGTGATAGTCATATTAATAACTTTTTGTACTTTCTTTGAAGAAGTGTAATATTTTGAAAAATTTTTAATATTTTGAAATGTTGTTTTAATAATGTTAATTTGTTATTATTTTTACTTTGAATTTTAATAAGCAAATGTGTTTGTAGGATGTTAAAATTTTAATAAAATTACTTAAACCTAAAAAAAAAAAATTATTTAAAAACCAAACCCCAAACCCAAATAGCCGGGAACCCTAAACCTAGCCTTAACCCTTGCCAAAACCCTAGCCCTAACCCAACCCAAAAAAACTAAAAAAGGGAACCCATCACTAACCCAGAACACACTAGCCATATGATTAGGGTTGTTTCTATGGTAATGTTTAGCTTTAGGTCTAGGGTTTGGGGTTTTCTTTGGGTTAGGGTTAGTGTTATGTTAACGGTTAGGGGTACAGTTAGTGTTAGGAATTATCCTAGAGTTTTGGTTATGGTTAGGACGAATGTTAGGGTAAGGGTATGGGTTAGATTTATGTCTATGGTAGGGTTAGGTTATGGCAAGGGTTAGTTCTAGGTTTAGGGTTAGGGTTAGCTCAAGGGTTAGGGCTAGGATTAGGGTTAGGGTTAGGGCGAGGGTAAGGGTTAGGGCTACGGTTAGGTCTAGGGTTAGGGTTAGGGTTAGTCCTAGCAGGGTTAGGGATAGTGCTAGGGCTAGGGTTCAGGCTAAAGGGGTTTGGCCCGGGTTAGAGTCACGGGTTAGGGTTATGGTTAAGGTTAAGGTTAGGGTTTGGGAGGGGGTTAGGGGAGGTTAAGGGCAAAGGGTTTTGGGTTCGGGCTAGTGTTTGGGTTAGGGTTAGGGGGTAGGGCTAGGTTTGTGTTTAGCGTTAAGGCTGAGGTCTAGGGCTAGGGCTAGGGTTAGGTTTACGGCAAAAGTTAGTTTAGGTTTATGGCTAGGGCTAGTTTTAGTGTTAGGGTTATGGCTAGGCTTAAGCCTATGGATAGGGCTAGGGTTAGGTCTAGTGTTAGGCCTTGGTTTACGCTTAGGGTTAACGTAGTGTTAGGGCTAGGGTTAGGTTTTGGGTTAGGGTTTGGGTTAGGGGGGTAAAAATTAGGTTTAGGGATAGGGATAAAGGGGTACGGTGAATTTAGAATTATGGTAAGGGCTAGGGTTAGGGTTACAGTTAGGGTTCAGTTACGGCTAGAGTTAGGATTAGGGTTAAAAGGGAAGGATAGGGTTAGGGTCAGGGTTTGGTTAGGGTTAGGGTTAGGGCTATGGTTAAAGGGATAAAGCTAGGGGGTTTGGGTCAAAAGGGTAGTGTTGGGGTTGGCGGGGGGGGGTTTTGGGTTAGGTTTCAGCTTAGGCTCTTAGGCTAGTATTATGTTTATGGTTAAAGGGGTTTGGTTAAGGGTTAGGGTTTTAGGTTAAGGTTAGGGTTAAGGAAATTTGCTAGGGCTAAAAATTAGGACTAAGGTTAAGGCTAGGGCTACAGCTAGGGCTACAGCTAGGGATAGGGTTAGGGTTACGGTTAGGGCTAGGGTTAGAGTTAAGGCTAGTGTTAGGCATAAAGCTAGGTTTACTTTTAGGGCTAGGGTAAAGGGGTTTTTTATGGGGTTTGGGGGGTTTGGATTAGTGTTCGGGTTAGGGCTAGGTTTCAAGTTAGGGTTAGGGTTAAAGGGGAGGGTTAGGGTTAGGGCTAAGTTTAGGTACAGAGCTAGGGTTAGGGTTAGGGCTAGGGTTGGGGTTAGGGTTAGGCTTAGATTTAGGGCTAGGGTTAGGGTTAAGGCTAGGGTTAGTTTAGGGTTAAGGTTAGGGCTATGGTTAGGGTTAGGGCTAGTGTTAGATCTAGGTTTACGGCCAGGACTGCAGCTAGGGATAGGGTTAGAGCTAGAGATAGGGTTAGGATTAGCACTAGTGTTAAGGTTAGGGCTTAATTCTAGGTTCAGGACTAGTATTAGGGTTTTGACTTAAAGGGGTAAAGGGGTTTGCGCTAAGGTGAGGGCTAGTGTTAGAGCTAGGATTAGGGTTGGGGTTCGGACTAGGGTTAGGGTTAGCGTTAGGGTAAGGTTATCTCTAGGGTTGGGCCTCTTGTTAGGTTTAGGGTTAGGGGTAGTGTCAGGGTTAGGGTAAGTGTAAGGGTTAGGGTTAGCTTTAGGGTTATTGCTATGCTTAGAGTTAAGGTTATATTTATGGTGGGGGCCTATGGATATGGCTAGGGTAAGGTCGAAAGGGGAGGTCTAGGTATATGCTTAGGGTTAGGGTAGTGTTAGGGCTGGGGTTAGTGTTAAAGGTTAGGGGGGTAGCATTAGGGTCAAAAATAGGGTC
>CAOLHI010007772.1:0-13549 GCA_948474755.1 Ctenosaura bakeri
TCAAATGCCAGGAATATGGGAACTCTTTTGCTCTTAAGAATTGTCAGAGTAGTTTTCTGCATTTGTGTTTTTAAACTCTGTTCATATTATCTGTGGGGACTTCAATATCCACAGAAACAATTCTTCATTTTCTCAGAATTTTTTCTCTTCTCTGGAAGTTTTTAATTCAGAAATTCTGGAAAACCC
Source organism: Ctenosaura bakeri (assembly GCA_948474755.1). Lineage (NCBI taxonomy): Eukaryota > Metazoa > Chordata > Lepidosauria > Squamata > Iguanidae > Ctenosaura > Ctenosaura bakeri. The sequence goes on from CAOLHI010007772.1 coordinate 187, forward strand.
CCAAACCCATGCAGCTGGAGGAATGTTAGGTGTTAGGAACCTGAAAGTTGAACTGGAGGAGGTTAGGGATGCAGGGATGTCAGATTATTTCCTCCACCTCCTCCTACCATACAAAAGAGGGATTGTAGGGATTTATGTAAGATGTCCCAGAATTTCTTCTCTCAAGCCTTCAGATAGTCACCCACCAGTTTAGAGCAGTGGAGGAATGGATGGTGGAATAGAGTACCAGGGAGTGCGGCAGAGATGGAAAGCACTCCAGTGGACCAGAGCTTTTGTGGAGGATGCATTAGAACCAGATGTTTGGCCAACAAATTTAACAGTGCATTAAACAATGCCCTAGAGGTTGTGGCACCATGAAGAACTCACCCAGTCATATAGCATCGACCGAGACCTTGACTGCATGCTAAGCTGCATAGGGAACAAACTGTTGTCTGCTGTCTGGAAAGGCAGTGGAGACAAAATCCATCAGATGAATTGTGTTAAAGACTGAGGAGGGCTTTTACAACTTACTACTCTCATGTTGATAAATCTTGACAATCTTACTTGTGAGAGAAGATTCAAGCCCAAGCCCATGTGCCTCATCAGTTATTTGCCACCTTCAGTACCCTACTGAGTCAAGTAACTAGTTGTCATGAGGGTCCCTCATCTCAGGATCTTTTTGCAAGTGACTTGGCCTCTTTCTTTGATCAGAAAGTGACAATTGCTGATTAATTTTTGCTGGATGGATCTCCACCTCTGTTGCCATCAGTAGATCTACCACAGCCTTTGGCTCAGGCCATATCTTCACCAACCTGAGCAGAGTTTGACTTTTGTCCTGTTACATAGATAGTTAGGTGAAATCTTCCCCTACCTCCTGCCTTTCTGACTCTATCCCTCCCTTCCTTCACCCAATTCTTCTGCCTCTTCTTCTGCTTTATATAACCCAGTTGGTGAACTGTTCTCTCTTAAGGAGTATCTTCCCAGGTTGCTTTAAGCATGCTGTTTTACGTCCTGTATTAAAGAAACCTTCTATGGATCCTTCATTTTCTGCTAACTATAGCTCTATGTCTCCCATTTCTGTCAAAAATTTTGAAGAGAGCTGCCCTTTCTTAGTTGATGCCATACCTGACTATACATGAATTTTTTTGACTCATTTCAATCAGGGTTCTTTACAGGTTCATTCCACCAAAACAGCCTTGAATCATGTAGTGAACAACATTCTAGTGGCAAAGGCACAGCAATTAAGTTCTGTGTTGATCCTTTTGGATCTTTCTGCAGCCTTTGACACTTCGAGCCACCAAATCTCATTATTATGGCTGGCATCACTAGGAATAACAGGGCATGCTCTGTCCTGGTTTAAAATCTTTTTTGTGTGATCATTCCTTTTCTGTTTCATTTCAGGGGCTCATGTCAAAAGATTTCTCTGTAATGGCAGGGGTTCCACAAGGATCAGTCTTGGGCACTCTTTGGGTTTTTTATGAAAGGGATCAGTCTCGCGCTTTTGATACTTCCAAATTAAGGATAAATTCCATTAAGTTGAGGATTCCGCTTTTTCATCAGTACTACTTCCCAATGGAGGCTCACTCGAAACCTCTCACAATGCACACGCTGCTTGCAAAGTGAGCTGTGGTGCAGGGACTGCTAAGCCAGCTAAGAGACTGTGCAATCACTGTGCATGTGGTCATTCCCAAGTGAGCCTCCGTAAGTCCTTCATGCTCCCTGCTGTATAGTACATGAGTTCCACTTTTCAGTCAATTCCATTTTCTGACGGTGCTTTGGTCCCTAGCCTGGCAGATAAGTGCGGGAAGCCTGGACTGGGAAAAAGTGCGATTTCTTGCAACAGGAAACCTAATTTATTACTGGCTGGGTCTTCTAAGAAAAGCATTTTCAATCCACCCTGACCTCTCCAGCCAGCAGGGAGGAGAGAGAATGATGAAGGAAACTGGGAGGTCATTTGGCCAGTAAGCTATCGACAAGTGGCCAGCCATAGAACCCTTCTGTGTGTTTGCTCACTATTGGCTCTGGAGGTATGGATGGGCACGGCTTCTTTTTTAAAGGTACAGCATTCCAAAAATCTTGTTCTAGTTCAAGGGCCCTGTGTTCCCCCTCCCATCCAGCAAAGGGCCCTTTGATCAAAACTGGAGAACCATACATCCTTTAATAGGGGTATGGGGGTTTCTGCTAAGTATCCTGGATTTTTTTTTTTTTAAAGACCTCTAGGCCCTGGTGGCGCAGCCCTGTTATTCCTAGTGATGCCAGTACTGCAGCCACAAGGTTGTCAGTTCGATCCTGCTGGGCTCCAAGTTGACTCAGCCTTCCGTCCTTCCACAGGCTGGTAAAATGAGTATTCAGCTGGTTGGGAGCAATTAGCTAACACATTGTAAACTGCTTAGAGAGCGCTTAACTGATAAGCAGTATAGAAACACATGCTAGGTAGGAATAAAAGTCTTCTGTTTATGCTGGAAATTGCCTCTCAATGTTCCATGGAAAGAGAAACATCATGTGGATATTTATCTGCCCCCCCCCAAACTGTAGCAATAGACAGACATCCAACAGGAACATTTCTTCCTCCCATCAGGCCCCTGGGGTGACTCTGGGATTAGTGAAGCTGATTGGTGGATCCCAGACTTAGAGCCCCTTTGACTTTTCTACATTTTGCTGTGTTACATCCTGGAACTCAGATGGCATTACCTGGCATTGTGATGCAAGATATTATTTATTGTGGCACAAATGGAAAATAAATTATGTAAGTTCTTGGTTACATACGTAGTCATACACACACTGGTTAATACTTGATAGACTAATCTTTAGCAGAAATGACTGCTGTAAGTTTTCTTAGTTAGATACCAGCTTTACATGTCGGGACTTTGGAATTTTTGCCAATTCTTCATGGTCCCATGTAGACTGAAACAGGTTTCCCTCCTGAATTACCTTGTATTTAACTTCATCCATCACTGCCTGCATCTCAACCAGTTTCCCAGCTACATTGCCCTGCACCCTCCCACAGTTTAGTTTTGGGGGCTCAAGTCCCTTGCCCTTCATCTGCCCAGCTATGCTTGTAATGATATGAAGTACAGATGCAACAGTCATCCCCACTGTCAAAGATGATACTTGCCAAGCTGCTGTCACATTCCTGCAGACTTTGGAGTATCGTAGGCCTGTAGTGTTAGATGCAAGTGACAAATTGTACCCCAAAAGTGTCTGGAAGGCATGCAACATATGGTTTTAATGTAATTTATAGATGTGAAAAGGATCTAAGAATCACAATAGACCATAAGCTGAACATGCGTCAGCAGTTTGATGCAGCAGTTAAAAAAAATGCAGTTCTGGGCTGTATCAATAGAAATATAGTATCTAGGTCAAAGGAAGTGGTGGTACCATTCTATTCTATTTGGTCAGACCCCACATGAAATACTGTGTCATCTAGTTCTGGGCACTGCAGTTCAGAAAGGAGATTGACAAGCTGGAACATGTCTAGAGGAGGGTGACCAAAATGGTAGAAGGCCTGGAAATCATGCCCTTTGAGGAGCAGCTTTAGGGAGCTGGGTGGATTTAGCCTGGAGAAAACAAAGTTTAAAAAGCAACGTGATAGCTATGTGTAAATATTTGAAGGACTGTCATATGGAGGAAGCCTATTTTCTACTGCTACAGTGACTTGGACATGGAAGAATGACTTCAAACAGCAGGAAAACAGATTCCATCTAAAAATTAGGAAGAACTTTCTGATGGTAAGAGCTATATGACAGTGGAATCTGCTGCGTCAGTGTGGTGGAGTCTTTTCCTTTGGAGGTTTTTAAAGAGAGGCTGGATAGCCATCTGTTGAGAGTGCTTCCATGGTGTCTTCCTGCATGGCAGAGGTTGGACTGATTCTAATTTCACCTCTATGGAGCCTGTTTTAAGTCAAAGACCTGGATCCAAATTCCTGCTCTGCCACGGAAAGCCTTGGGCAAATCCCACTCTTGGCCTTAGAGGGAGGTAATGGCAAACCTCATCTGAAGAAATCTTGCCAAGAAAACCCCAGGATAGAGTCACCATAAGTCAGGATTGACTTGAAGTTCCATAATAGCAAAGAAAAAAAATGTCATTATTTCAACTAGCTACATTTGCCAATTTAAGTATTAATATTGTGAGAAATAAAAAAGTTTAAAGATACTTGGTGAAAAGGAATATTGAGCACTGTTCCAGCTCAATGGCAAGCTATGATTTAATTTCAGCTATTCTAGCCAAACAACTTCTGTAAGAAGAATAAGAAGGGTTGGCTGTGAACCACAATCCTCTTTTTTTGAGCGGGGGGGATTGATCACACAGTGACTCAATGTTTCAGCCTAAAATTGTTAGCTCCTGCTCTTTTATGCAAACATCCATGCAGTCCCACAACATCTGTACCTAGGGAAGCTGGCTGCTTCAGGATCACAGGCAGTGAATGATTTGCCCCGTTGTCTGTCCTCTGACTCCTTTGAGTAGAGATGCCTATGTTTGACTTAGGACCTTCTGCATGCCAAATAGCTGCTCTGCCCTTGAGCTACAATGCCATCAAACAGACTGAAGCTGAATCCAGATAAGACGGAGGTACTTGCTGTTAAGGGCCCTAGCCCAGGTATGGAGGTCTGTCAACCTGTTTTAGACGGGGTTACACTTCCCCTGAAAGACTGTGTTCGTAGTTTGGGGGTGCTCCTGGACTTGCCACTTCGGATGACAGCTCAAATTGATGTGGCGGCCAGGAGTGCCTGCTATCAGCTTCGGCTGATACGCCAGCTGCGCCCCTTCCTGGACCTGGAACACCTAAAAACAGTGGTGCATGCGCTGGTAACTTCACGGCTTGACTTCTGCAATGCGCTCTACATAGGGCTACCCATGTGCTTAGTCCAGAAACTTCAATTAGTTCAGAATATGGCAGCCAGGTTGGTCACTGGTAGACCTAAAACTGACCACATAGCACCAATTCTGAAGTCTTTACATTGGCTGCCTATTAGTTTCCGGGCACAGTACAAGGTGTTGGTTTTTACCTTTAAAGCCCTTCATGGCTTGGGGCCAGCCTACCTGCGGGATCACCTTCTCCCATATTATCCGCCCCGCACATTAAGGTCCTCTGGGAGGAATTTACTGCAGCCAGTCAGAACTAGGTTGGCTGCAGTTACCCAGAGGACCTTCTCTTCTATCGCTCCCAAGTTATGGAATGGCCTGCCGGAGGAGACCCAGCACATTACCAGTCTTGACTGCTTTAAAAAAGCAGTCAAGACTGTTCTCTTCCAACAGGCCTTCCCAGACTAGTACTCCACCACCTCCCATCAACTGTCCTCCTGTTCTTTAACGTAGTTAATGTGTTTTAGGGGGTTGGTTTTAGATAGGTTGGTGGGTGGGGAGGATTGGTTATGTTTTAATGCTTTTAATGTATTTAATGTATTGTTGTAGTACCGCCTTGATCTATGGGGAGAGGCGGGATATAAATAAATTTATTATTATTATTATTATTATTATTATTATTATTATTATTATTATTATTATTATTATTAATTAAATTACAGCTGTATTCTCTTTGGGGCAAGGGTCTGATGGAACTGAATGATGAATTAGTACTGCCAACTAGCTGAGAGTCTTTGCCAGAGAAGAAATCCAAAACTGCCCAGTAGTATTGAGGCAGTGAGTTCAGTGAATCAGCGTTGGACTCAGTCTCTGGCCATTGTTATGTGCCTTCAAGTAGTTTCTGACTTACAGAGATGTTAAGAACTATCAGGTTTTCTTGGCAATATTTCAAAGTTCAAAGAGGGTTTACCTCTGCCTTCCTCTGAGGCTGAGAGAGTGTGCTTTGCCTAAGGTCACCAAGTAGATTTCCATGGCCAAGTGGGGTTTGAACCCTGTTCCCCAGAGTCATAGACCAATGCCCCAATCATACCATGCTGGGTCTGGCAGACCAAAGGTCACTAGGTGACTTTTGGCAAGTCACGCTCTCTCAACCTCAGAGGAAGGCAAAAAGAAAGTCCCTCAGATCTTGCCAAGAAAATCCCATGATAGGGCTCCCTTAGGCACCATGAACAAGGTGCCAAAAAATCCTGTTTTTTGGGTGTGCATCCTCCATACAGACAGAAATCTGCACTGTGTAATTTATGAATATGGAAACTATGTTAATTTTACAGGGCTAAGTTAACTGAAATCCATCTTTTCATTTGGTATTTAAGCACAATACAAACTTATCAATAGCTTCTTCTTGAAGATCAATCTTTCATGCCTACAATTTTGATTGCTCCTTATTGCTGTTTTGAAAACCTGGCAATGCTAATATCAGAGAATGGGAGTATTTTGCTCAGGAAAAAAGCTGAGACAAAGAGAACAAAAAGCTGCAGGGGCTTTATGGGGAAATGTTTCCCCTCCTCAGATCCGTGCTTTAAACACTTCCCCTTCCTTGCACGATTCAAGGACCAAACTCAACTCAGACACTAGCCTGACAATACATGTTTGTCTGTATGTGCCTTCAATTCACTGTCAACTTATGGTGACACCATGAATTCCATAAGGTTTTCTCAGGTAAGGATACTCAGAGGTGGTCTTCCTCTTTTCCTACTGCCTTCTACCTTTCTAAGCATTATTGTCTAGTGAGTCAAGTCTTCTCATGATATGTCCAAAGTATGACAGCTTCAGTTTAGTCTTTTTGGCTTCTAGGGAGAGTTCAGGCTTGATTTGCTCTTGGACCCATTTATTTTTTGGGGGGTCCATGGTATCCTTAGAACTCTTCTTCAACACCACATTTCAAATGAGTTGGTTTTCTTCCTATCACTTTTCTTCACTGTCCAGGTTTCACAACCACACAGAGAAATTGGAAATATAGATGGCATGGACAATCCCAACTTTAGTATTTAGTGTAAAGTACACTAGTTCTTTCATAGCTGCCCTTCCAAGTCCTAGTCTTCTTCTGATTTCTTGATTGCTGCATCCATTCTGATTAACAACTGAGCCAAGAGGTGGGAAAATCTTAAAGTATTTTAATGTCTTCATTGCCAGTTTTAAAGTTATGGAAGTCATCCGTGGTCACGATTTTTGTTTTCAGCTGTAAAATTTCCTTTGCACTTTCTTTTTAGACTTTCTACAGTAATCTTTCCAAGTCTTTGCTATTTTCTGCTAGTAATATGGTGTCATCTGCATTATCTTCCATTGTTGATGTTCCTTCCTCCAGTTTTCAGCCTCCTTCCTCCAAGTCCAATCCTGCGTGTATGATAGGCTCAGCATCTAAATCAACCAGGGTGATAAAATACAGCCTGGCCTGATCCATTTGGCAATTGGAAGCCATTCCGTTTCTCCGCATTCTGCCCTGACAGTAACCTCTCATCCTGAGTACAGATTTAGGCATCAAGACAATGAAATCTTGTGGCACACTCATTTAGAATCATAGAATCATAGAAATGTAGAGTTGGAAGAGACCACACGGGCCATCCAGTCCAACCCCCTGCCATGCAGGAACACCCTCAAAGCACTCCTGACAGATGGACATCCAGCCTCTGCTTAAAAACCTCCAAGGAAGGAGACTCCACTACACTCCGAGGCAGCAGATTCCACTGCCGGACAGCCCTGACCGTCAGGAAGTTCTTCCTGAGGTTCAGCTGGAATCTCCTTTCCTGCAGCTTGAATCCATTGCTCCTTGTCCTGGTCTCTGGAGCAGCAGAAAACAAGCCCTCTCCCTCCTAAGTTCTTCCTGAGGTTCAGCTGGAATCTCCTTTCCTGCAGCTGGAATCCATTGCTCCTTGTCCTGGTCTCTGGAGCAGCAGAAAACAAGCCCACTCCCTCCTCAACATGGCATCCCTTCCTTTCTCTGAGGCCATTTCCGCACTGCACTGTTATAGTGCTACGATTCCACTTTCAACCTCCTATGGAATCCTGGGGTTTGTAGTTTAGGGAGGGCCCTTTCGAATCCTCAGCCAGGAAGCTCTTTGGCCTCAGGAAACTACAAACCAATGAATTCCACATGAGGTTGGAAATGGAATAATCACACTATAACAGTCCAGTGCAGAAAGGCCCATCATTTTTCTGAAATGTCGCCTACAGTACCGGGTATTCCCTTGCGGTCTCCCACCCAAGCACAAGCCACCACCCCACTTAGCATCCAAGATTAGACATGAGCTGGTGGAAGGAGGGCTTTATTTTCCAATCTGTGCCAGTAGCCTGGCGTGGCTTCAGTCACGTGGCCGGAAGAGGAAAAGGAGTTTGGTAACCTAGAAACGCCCACGCGGGAATTGGACAGGAGGCGAGCCGGTGGAGGAGACCCTAAGATGGACTCCACCAGAAAGCGAATTAGAATAGGAAGATATTAAAGGAAGGTCTGGATTCCCCCCCCCCGCATCAGCCTGGGAATCGAGAAGGAGGTGAGCAAAGAGGCCGGGCGGGGGTTCCTGGCTGCAGGATGGATGGGGAATGGGAGATCCAGCTGCAAAAGGAGGGGAAGGCGTGGGGGCATCAAATTGTTTACCACCGTTTCTTTGTTCATATTTAATTTTTTTTAAAAATAAATGTCTATCCCGCCTTATACCTGCGGCACGGGACCCCTGGCGGCTCCTACGGTGGTAGAAGCAAAGTGAGCAGGTGCCCAGCCCAGCCCTGGGTTTCCATTAAGCCCCAAGTGTGGGGGTATTTCTTGTCCTTCTACAGGGGTCCGCCTGGTTTAGCAGCTCCTGCGGGTCTTTGGGCAGGAGAGGCTGCAAGATCTCCTTAGCCGAGGGGGGAGGACGGGATGGGCGATCAGGGCAGGGGCGATCTAGTCTTCCTGCGCTTGCTCTTCTCAGCAACTCCACTTGAAATTGGGGGGGGGGCTTCAGAAGGGAAAGGGTTGCTTCTTCGGCATCTGGCTTTGCATCTTTTTCATCCTCAACCTGGAACTGTGTGAGCACAGGAGAGCATCAGTGTTGCTTTAAGGTCCTTTCCGCACTACACTGTTACAGTGCCGTGACCCCACTTTCAACCTCCTATGAAATCTTGGGGTTTGCAGTTTAAAGGGGGCCTTTAAAACGCTCAGCCAGAGAGCGCTTTGGCCTCAGTAAACTACAAAGCCCAAATTCCACAGGATGTTGGAAGTGGAATAGTAGCACTACAACAGGGTGGGGTGGAAATGGCACAAGAGGAGTGTGTGTGCGCAAGCATATGTCTGTGAGTGTATGTGTGCATTTTATTTGCCTAATCTTCTCACATGGAGTTGGGAACCTGTGGCCTTCCAGATGTTTTCCCATATCCTATCAGGTCAGTCACAGCTGAGTGTAGGGAAATTGGAGTCTAACATCTGAAGACCCACATCTTCCCCCTTCTTCTAAGAATCAACAGTGCCCCCAAAGTTGGTAGGAGGATTGCATAGAATCATAGACCATTTCCCCATTATACTATTATAGTGCTATTATTCCACTTTCAACATCCCATGGATTACTGGGGTTTGGAGTTTAGGGAGGGGCCTTTAGAATTCTCAGCCAGAGAGCTCTTTGGACTCAGTAAACTACAAACCCCAGAATTCCTCCCGATGTCAAAAGTGGGATAATAGCACTATAACAGTGTAGTGCAGAAATGCCCATAGAGTTGAAAAAGACCACAACAGCCATCGAGTCCAACCCCCTGCCATGCAGGAACACACTCAAAACACCCCCAGCAAACGGCCATCCAGCTTCTATTTAAAAACCTCCAAAGAAGGAGACTCCACCACACTCTGAGGCAGTAGCGTATTTCGCTGTTGAACGGTTCTTCCTAATGTTTAGGAGGAAACTCCCTATAATTTGAATCCATTGCTCCATGTCCTAGTCTCTGGAGCAGCAGAAAACAAGCTTGCTCTATCTTCATGACAGAAAGGGCTTATTCCAGCCCCAGCCTAGTTTCCTCCAGGCCCCTGGTTTTTTCTTGATTTCTGAAAATAGAAGTGGAAAACGAGTTTATTAAGACCTGGTTAGGTCCCCTTGTTAGACTCCAAGAAATCCTGGAGAGGGATGAGGACCTGTTGGGAGTGAAGAGCTACCCAGGCGATTAGTCCCAGTCCGTTACTTATTACTAGTTTATTATTCTCAGTTTAGGTGTAGCTCCTTAAAATATGATGGTTGCCTTGAAGGAGACAAGGCAGACAGCAGATTTCAAAATTTAAAAGGAAACATTTACTAAAAAATATATATATATATATAATATAGCCATCTTCATTTAGTTTAGAGAGATGCTTAGCCTAGATGGGAAGTTACAGTAGAGATCGGCTGTCAGTTAACAGCCGTTGACTTAGTATGCAGTGTCTGCACCTGCAGAGAATTCTTAGAGCCGGGGGGGGGGCTTCTGATCTGAGCCAATCACAGACTTCAGAGTGTAAAGGCCAGATGCCTCAGCCAATCATTTTAAATATCTGCACAGACTAACAGTTAGGAGGCCCTCCTGACAGAAGAGGTGGGGAAGAGAGAAGGCTGTAATTTCCAACAGAAACAAATATGCTAAGGCACATTTATTAACCTATTTTTTTTTATTATTATTTATTTGTATCCCACCTCTCCCTATGGATCGAGGCGGCGAACAACTTACAAATAGCATGTATTTCTATACATTTCTATACATGCCCCCCACAAGCTGGGTACTCATTTTACCGACCAGCGAAAGGATGGAAGGCTTAGTCAACCGTGGAGCCCGGCAGGATCAAACTCACAACCTTGTGGCTTGCAGTCCTGGCATTTAACCACTGCGCCACCAGGGCTCCTTTCAAATTTCAGTAATAGTGCCTTCCCTCAGAAGGAGGTCTCCCTGTCAGCTCCTAGGGAGCTGCCATATTGTAGAGGTTAAGAGCAGAATCTATGAGCCAGGGGGTCCTTGATGCCTAGGAAGCTGCTTTATATCAGATCCAAAGGTTGAGGCATCTGACTTGGCACTGCATATTCTGATGGGCAGCAGTTCTCCAGGGTCTTGGGGCAGAGATCTTTCCCATTCTCTGCTACTGCATTTGAATTAATTAGAGAAAGCAGAGACTGAATATTTGACTTTGTACCTGTTTGCCACCACTGGGCTACCCTTAAACTGGGCGATCTTTAAACAGGTAACAAACAGGTAACAAACAGGTAGAAAGTCAAAGAGAGCCCCTGATCCCTACCAGACTGGAGAATTCTCAGCCAGTCTTCAAAACCCCTTTTCTTGGATCAGGTTCTACAGTGTGTGACAGCCTTCCAGCTCTGGGGGTTGCTGAATGAGGCAGCTTATAAAATCCCATTCCAACCTGGCTTCAGATTTGGTTCTAATTTGAGAGTCAGGTCACTGTTTTACAGAAGTTCCCATCGTTGGAGGGGCAGGCTCAGAAGGAGGTGGTGATGGTGGATTCCTAGATAACTGAAGTTAATAATAGTGGCTTAATCATTAAATTGATTTCAATGCTTTTTAAACATTGTTAGAACCTGAGGAGAATAAGCGTTCCTGTAATACAGTAATCCTGTTCCCCACAGTAGCTAGCCAGATGGTGTGGAATTATATGTTCACCTTTCTCAGGAAAAATTCCCACTTCTACTTCTGGGTTGCTCCAGCCATTGCATGCCATGATTGGGAAACTAAGGGTGTTGCTGGAGCTCCCTGGAGACTGAGGCACCCGAAGAAGGGATTCTTTTAATTGACAGTATATTCCAAATCTCCCAAATATACAGATGGCAAGAACATTGTTTGAGCTCAGCCAAAAGCCTCTCAGGATTGGGAACCTGTGGATAGAGTCTGTGTTAGGAGAGAAAGCATCTATATGTGTTTAGTTTGATGTATGCTGTATACTTCTCATCCTAGCACCCACTTGAATGCTGTCTCTCCCTTTCTCCTGTGAATTGCTGAACAGGATTTCCGCTCATCAAGCCTGCTTTCACCTCCTAACTTGAGCAGGAACTGTGGTTGACAGATCAATTTGTCTTGGAGAAAATGGAGGTTGCTACTCAGCAGAGTGCAGGTGAGGGAATGAAAGCACAACTCCTAAGTAACATGCTCCCACTGGAATCTATAGCATACACCTAGAATGTGGGCCCCTCCAGATTTGGTTGGACTGCAAACCTCTCACCTCTAGTTAGCAGCACCACTGGTGATGGATAGTCAGGTTACAATCCAACAGCTTCTTGAAAGCCCAGCTTTTCCCACTTCTGCTCCAAAATGATGTATAAATGCCAGTTAACTCTTATCTAGGGCAGGGGAACAATCTGTCTTCAATCTAGACCCCATTTTCTCACCCCTTTCTCTTTGTCAGGGTTTTCTAATGTGAAAATCAAGCTGGAACCAGAAGAGGAGCCACGTGACCCGCGTCACGATGAATCAGAGTCCTTCTCAGAGATCAATTCAGGTGAGGTATAGGAGCTACTATACCTTGGCACCATAAATGTACACCTGGTTGTTTTTCCGGAAGTAGAAATATTTTCTCAGCATTCTCCTGCAGTATAGTCTAAGGAGAAATCTTTACGTGTTGTCTTAACAACGATCACCAGTATGACTCTGTCAGTTGTCACTCTACAGTTTGCCCTTCATATGTGTGGGGTTGACCTATGTGATTTTGATTATTTCTCATTGTCAGGGTTTTATGAAGTTACGGTCAAGCTGGAACCAGAAGAGGAACCATGTGGCCTTCATCAGGTAGAATTGGAGTCCTTTTCAGAGATCAATTCAGGTGGGTTTGACCTGTGCGAATTCGATTTTTTGTGAGGCTCCCGTGCCTCCCCCCCCCCGAAAGTAGGCAGGCCTGAGCAAAAGGCAAGGGAATGGAGGGCAGAGGCATTGTGTGTACTTTGCAGCTCCCCTCCGGAACTCCTCCATCCCATTCTGTTGCCTCTGGGCCTGGCCCTGACAACTCATGTCAAGGCAAAAACAAAGGGAAGGATGAGAGACATTGTGTCCTCTGGAGCTCCCCCTTCAGTTCCCTTACCTCCCTCTTCCCATTTCCTTACATTTGGTGTCAGCGCTGAGAACTCATGTTGAGGCAAAAGGCAAGGGAATGGAGTGCGGAGGAACACATGCTTCTTCCTTCTCTGTCTGGAGCCTTCCACCATCCCCTCCCACTTCCTTGTCTCTGTCCCTTGCACATAGGAAGAAGGCTTGCACACCAGGGCAAAAGATAAAGGTATGGGAGGATGAGCACCCAGAAGAGAGATGTGAGGGGAGTTATTTGCAATTTTCCACTTTTCATGAGGATTCTTCGCCCCAAATCCTGGCAGATGTGGAGGGACCACTGTATTTTGCATATACATAAGTTTTAATGTCATTATTGCAGTCTGTATCATTGAACTTTCTCACTTTAATATCCATTATATTTGTTTCTCTAAATTCAGGCTGTAGTTCTTTTTGAATATTAAAGAGACAGTCTGTGTTTGGAGGGAGCATCTGTGTTGGCTTATCCAGTTTGAATCACAAACATATATACTCCATGTCTTGTATTCCACTTAAA
>CAOLHI010007774.1:0-12872 GCA_948474755.1 Ctenosaura bakeri
TGGCACGGATGCATGGATGCACGGATGGACTATGACTCTAAGAAAAAATAAGAAAAAAAGGAAAAACATAAGAATACACAGAACCTGTTTCGAGTTTTTAAAAAACCTTCTAGTCAGGACATCTGACAAAAATGAATCTCTAGAAATAAAAAAAGAGTTCACTGACATGGAATGAGCGGATGCAGAGGGGACAACAGCAATGCCTTGCCAAAATGAAGGAGCTATACTGTGAGAGTTCACACTTCCTCAAACTGAGGATCTCCAAATTTATATCTGTATCCGTATCCATATCCGTATTGGAATCTGTATCTGCACATATCTATTTATCAATAAATATGGGTATGTGAATGTCTTCTATGTCTTTGTATAAATATAGTTGAATAACACAACTGGACAGCAATTTTTTCTAAATACAATTTGGATCCCAGAAAGGAAAGTACAACTACAAACCCCAGAATTTCACAGGATCTTGAAAGTGGAATGATAGCAATATAACCATGTGATGTGGAAATGACCTAAGTCTCATTGAATTTGATTCAATAGACTTATGAGTTGGAAGATACAGGGTTGTACTATTACTTGATCTAATAATTAGTCCTTTTGTGATATATCAGGGTGGGAAAAGGTGCAGGAGATGGGGAGCATTCACCCTTGCAGTCTCCCCTGTGGGCTGCAGCCTCACCCCCAGTGTGACCCCATTCCGCTCCTTTGTTCCTAGAGAACTGGAGTCTCCGGGGAGCTCCTTCCTCTCCCTTCCCTCTCCCTCCCCCTGTTCTTTAATGGCAGCAGAAGAGGGGTTCTCAGGGCATTAATTTCCAGAGGAAAGAGGTTTTGGACTGGAAGACAATCTCCATTTCTACAGAGATAAAGTGCTGCTCTTCCACTTTCAACCCCCTCTGGAATTCTGGGGTTTGTCGTTTCCTGAGGCCCAAGAGCTCTCTGGCTGAGAAGTCTAAAGGCCCCTCCGCAAAAAGCAAACCTCTGGGTGCCATAGGATGTTGAAAGTGGAATAAAAGCCCTAGAACAGTGTGGTGTGGAAATAGCCGACGTGTGTAGAGTACAACACTGCTGAACCTTCCCTAAAAGAAAGCAAACGTACAAAAGCGAGAATTGCACAGGCATGGCACCAGGAATTGTTCATGCTGTGTTTTTAGCAAAAACCACCAAAAATGAGAAAACTGATCTTTACATTTGCATTTATACATATTTTAAAAAAAACTTGGGGATGCTTACAGATTTTCAGTGGGGTGTCTCTTTATTGAGATACTCTTTTGACCAAGGGTGAGAAAATTTGGCCAAATTCTGACATCATCTACTTAGTTATGAATGTTTAACTAAGTTAACTAAGTTAAACTCACCATTTATACAAGAGGAAAATCCACTTTAAAATTCCCACGTAGGTGTCACCTCGTAAGGCTTTTCATAAATACGAAAAATTACAAATCAATTATTGACTGACATATAAAGATCTATTAAAGTTTCAAGGAAACACAGGAGAGATGAAGTCTTCAGAAGCATTATTAAATGAGGTTATATCTTGTCTTTAGCCCCTTTATTTTATTATTATTATTATTATTATTATTATTATTATTATTATTATTACAATTTTTGTAAAATGAAAAGTTTATATATATCACATATTTGTTTACCTTATTTCATATTGTACATCATTCTTACATAGATTTTCTGTTAATTTTTAATACTTTCTGTACATTATTGAATATTCCTAAATATTTTATCTAATCAATCCCTCTTCGCCTCCCTCTCTGTTCTATCCCCCCATCTTTAACAACACATTTTATATTAATATTTTTTTCCTATCAAATTTTCCCTCCCTCTTCCTTCTCTTTCTATATTTACTTTCTCTTCCCCATCTCCCTTTCCTTATTATGCATTTTCTCCCCTCCAATCTCTTTTTTTCTTGTTCTAAACCTCCTTATTGTGAAATCTCTTTTTGTTATTGTATTCTACCTTAATTTTCTTACTCAAATCTATATTCTCTCCTTAATGTAAGTGTTACCCTTTCACTCCTTTCTTCCATTCTATACCTTCCTCTCACTTCTCCTTCACTCATCTAATAATTTCTTTCCATTGCTTTTTGAATTGTTGAATTGAATTATCTTTCAGCATGTCAGACAATTTTTCTATTTCAATGATATCCATCACTTTTATTTTCCATTCTTCTTGGGAGGGTTCTATTTCTTCTTTCCAATGCTTTGTGTAGTTCAATCTTGCTGCTGTTATTAAATTTAATAATATTTTCTTTTTTGTCCTCATTTAACTATTCTTTTTAAGCATGTTTAATAAATATGTTTCTGGAGTCATCTCGACTTTCATACCCAACAGCTTAGTAATACTATCGTGAATCTTTTTCCAATTTTTTTTGCTATAGGGCATAACCACCATGTATGAAAATAAGTTCCTGTTGTTTTTCCACATTTCCAACATTGACCATTCCCTTTTCCTTTTACCTTCATTAATTTCTGAGGGGTCGTATACCACCTACACATTGATTTACAAAATTTTTCTCTTAAACTCAGGCTTTGAGTAAACTTTATGTCTTCACTCCATACTCTTTCCCATTTTTCCAACTCTATAGTGTGACCAATAAAAAATTTCATAGTAAATTACCAACGTGGACATCACCCCAAGAAGCCTTCAGGATAACAGAATGAAAACTAAGAGGAATATTAAGGTATACGGAATTAATAAGATGGTAAGGAAGAATTCCAGTGTTAAAGACCAGAGAAGAATTAAAAGAGCAAGACATCAAAATGAATTCGTTTTCATATCAACAAATAAAAGAAAGGTTCAAAATGGATGTAAAAACTACAGGGTTGGAATCGAAAGAGAACAAACTTTATGAAATTTTAACGAAAAATGAGAAGAAAAACAATTTCAAAAATTTATAGAATCTTATTGGAAAGAGAATTAGAATAGGAAAGGATCAAGGATTATATGGTAAAATGGGTCTTTAGCTCCTGTATAGAGAATTGAGAAAAAGATATAAAATGGATACAAAATTAGAGGGAATAGAAGCAAAATTAAATGACTTTGATACTATAATCTAAGGGGAAAATATCATATGATAGTACATTTTTATAGATCAACGTTAAAAATACAAATGGAACAAGATACCATCAAAGAAAACATGAACAGACTAGCCCAAAATATCGGTCACGCAATTCAGCTGGAAGATTGGGAGAAAACTTTGCAAATGAATTTAAAATTTACATGTTGCTCTGCCTTTAAATATTCAAATATGAAAGAAGAGTGTTGGAAATATGGTGAAAGAAAAGGAACATATTTCCACATGTGGTAGAAATGTGTAAAAGGGAAGAGCATTGGGGAAGAAATACATACCTCAATAATACAGATATTAAGAATAAATTTTCCAAGGACCTGTCAATTTTATCTGTTAAATGTAGTTAAAGGATTCAATATTAAGATCCAAAAAGAAAACAGGAGATTCCAATACACAGTCAGCCCTCCACATTTTCAGGTTGAACTTTTACTGATTTGATTATTTACAGATTATTTGCTGTCACCTCTGCTGCCTCCCTATGCATTTTTAATAGGGATTGCAAGCCTCCTGAGACTGAGAAACTGCAAAGGAGGTTTGTGAGTCCCTCTTAAAAATGGTGCGAGGCATCAGTGGAGACGGCAGGAAGCTCCCCCAGCCAGCCCCCCGCTTCTGCCTTGGGAAGAAACCCTGGTGCCTCCAAGGAATCCATGGTGGGTCGAATATGGCGATCCTTCATTTTTTTGTGTGTTAAACATGACTTGGAAGGTCCTAAAGTTACTTTGGTTCTTTTCACTTTCACAGGGGTCCTGTGCTCCCTAACTGTATTGAACGTAGAGGGATGACTGTGTATGAAATCAGGCACCAGGACCGTATATGCAAAAATGTGGAAAGAAAGGGAAATTGCTTCTCAAAATGACTAGCTATATATGATGTATACTATATGGACACGGTAACTGCAATACTATATAAAAAAGCTTGAAAGGGTTGTAAAAAAAATACACTCCGTTGTTAGTATTAAGGATCAGGTTGCTTTTTTTTTTTCCAGAATGAGGTTCCTTAAAGTGAGTTGTTGTGAGATCGGGATCCATTATAAGGTCATACTTCTGCTGTACATTTTTCTCTTAGTTACACTTCTTTAGCGTATTGTTACCCTGTATGTTGGGGATCCTGGGAGGGGCGCCCAAATAACCAAATAAAAACACAAGTTGGGGGAATTTAGCTTGAGTACTCTCTTGGCTAAACTAGAGGCAGGGTAACTTTAGCAGGGATCTTTAACCCAATGTATACAGCGTCAGGTCAGAGAGTGGCTAGACAAGGTTTTAAAACAACAAACAATATTTTATTAAAGACAAGAAACACAAAAGACGCGACATACACTAACTAACTGAGAGATAGAAATGGAGAGCTTTAGGAAATGGGTAATACGACACCTGTGGTCTTGTAGTCCTGGAGAGAAGCGGGAATTGCAGGAGAGAAAGCTCAGCGCGACTCGCTGAGGGGAGTTCACTGGACAAACCATCAGCAAGGTGGGATGGAAGTCCAAAGTGTTCCAAGGAGGGGAGGCAGACTCAGTTATGGAGAACTAATGGAAAAACTTCACTGGACAGAGCGGCAGCAAGGCGGGATGGAAGTCCAGGGTGATCTGAGGACATCCCGAAAGTGGGGACTTTTTATATGGTGGATTTTACCTACAGGCTATGCTATGTTCGGTGAGAACAAAGGAATTTTGGAGCTGGACAATGGAGTTGGGAAAGGTCAGGTTTTGCATGATGAGCTTAGCGCTGGATGACAATAGTACAGCCAGTACGTTGATGGCGCAACATAAAGGAATGGCTCGGCTCTTGGCCGTGCGGCTTTGTGCATATGCGCTGAGCAAAGCCGGTTTGCAGGGAGGTTTTTCTCTAAAGCAACAGAGAGGCTTAAGTTGCCTGCCTGAATGGGGTTTGGAATGTATAACCATTAACGGCCGCACCCAATATGTGCTTGTCTGGTGGACCTCTGCAAACACATGGGGTAAGGTTGCAGAGAAAGGTCAAGCAAAGGCCAAATTATTTGATATCAAAAGGATATCTAGTGCTCTCATCCGACATATCATAACCGTGATAAGAGTATAAGATTAGAAATATCATCTGTAAACATTGGCATCTTCCCAGGTTGTGAACAACGGCTGTTAGTAGACTTTACTAGGACTAACTCTGTAAAAGATAAATTGATTCATTCAGATTTTCAACAACTTATTCCTAGAAGCAGTGCCTTAAAGGGACATTATTCTTGCTGTCATTGCAAAATATATAAACTTACCATTAACTCCAAAATATTTTTCTTTCTAGAAGGATGGACAGGAACATTCACTCAGGTTAGACACATTCACTAATTGCAATACCTCATTTATTGTATTAAGTGCCCTTGTGATAAAATATACGTAGATAGGACATCTAGACCTCTTAAAACACATGTGCTTGAACATTTATTTAAGATCTGAAACTTGGATATGACAGCACCTTTAATAGAGCACTTTGTTCCATTTGAATGTAAGTTAGAGGAACTTAGGGTGTGTGCTTTGAAGAAAATTACAGCACGGAGTGGACATGTCTAGGAAACTTCTCCAGCAGGAGGCTTTTTTTCATATTCCATCTCAAATCCTATACTCCATTTGAACTTAACATACATTGAGACTGTTCATCATTTTTATAAAAAGTGTTTGTAAAACAATGAACATTGTTCCATTAAGAAGAAGCAAATTTGCTCAGACACTGTGTGCTGCTGCTTCTAATGAGCTACCAAACAGACCCTGTAGTTAGATATCACAATCAGCTCAGCCTTAATATCTTGCAGAAGAACTTGGGAATTGGGAACAGAGGGATATTACATTTGCTCGAGGAGGAATTTTGGGTCCTGATTACATGCAAGTGTTACCTTTTTGTATTAATTAATAAGCCTGGAATTTCTACAATTAGCTGTGTTCTAGTTGTTCTAGTTTGCAGAGACTAAATATTTGATTGAAAGAGGAATTTTGTAGGTTTTGTTTCATATGGTTATCAGAACATACGAGCATATGTGTTCAATGCTTTGGCTGTGATCAACCCTAGCAAAATAGGAAGCAAGCCAACATCCTGTTGGCCTTAGAAGAACTGATTGTAAACTGACCTTCGAAGAACTGACTGATTATTCAGGTTCCCTCTTATTTTGCTCCTTTGCTAGCATGACGACATTCCCTTTCAGAGAAGAGGGAGTCCATTCTTTCTTCTTTGTTTTTCTTTGTTATACTTCTCAGCTTTTAATACATATGTTTTGGTGCATGCTTAGATGCTGTTCATTGTATTCTCTTTCCTTTATATATATTTATTTCTGCATCTGCAATTTTTAATGTGTTTTTTTTTGGACAACATTAAAAATATTAAGATAAAACCAGAAAAGTTTTTATTTTCAAAAAGAGAGGAAGTGATTTCAGAACTGCAAACAAATTTACATGCAACTCTATCCCAGCAGTTTTATTATCCTGCCCACCACTAGAAAATACCTAAAACAAATAAGAAGAAATCTGACAAAACATGATTAAAGATTAGAATATAGATTAGAAAACACAACTCATCTGTGATGGCAAAAAATATGTGTGTGTATGTGTGTTTTATGTGTTAAGTAAATATAGTTCTGGATCCATTAGAAGTTTATTTTTAGAACATCGGACATTTTTTCATGTATTCTCTTCCATTTTTTTTTAGCTTGACATTTCCAACAGCTGGTATTTTTGTTAGTAGTCTTTCTTGAAATATGGGTTGGCGATAAATGCCACCTGTATAGCATTTTTTAATAAGTTTCTCTTAAGTTTGTGGCTTTCAAAAATGTTAATGTATTTCTCCATGATTTCTCCCAATTGTCCAGCTGTATAGAATGGCCTATATCTTGTGCCTGTTTGATCACATGACTGGAAGAAGGCATTAAAACGAGGGTGGGAATAATGCACTTCATTGATCATTTGGCATGTGTCCATTTCTTTTCTCTGTGTCTTCACCAAGGACGGGTTCCATTAAGGAAAACAACCATTATGTTAAAAAAACAGCCTTGCCTCAAACTCTTTTCCTGATAGGCCCAGCATGCTTGGTGTGACAAAACCTGGACATGTGCTCTGTCTACAAGTTGATGTTAATTGCCATGGAGTCAACTTTGACTTATAGCAACCTATGAATGGGAGACTTCCAAGGATTCTAATCAACAGCCCTGCTCAGGTCTTGCAAACTGAGGGCTTGTGCTTTCTTGATGAAGTCTTTCCATTTGTAATGCAGTCTTCCTCATTTCCTACTGCCTTCCACTATACAAAACATGATTGGCCAGTACTCAGCATCAGCTACTTATTTAAGTCTTCCTAAGTAATCTCTCCTGTCCCAACCTCCCAAACATGACAGAACATCATTCCAACATACTTCAATTGCTCCAGTAAAAGTAGATTGGGGATGAGAGTTATGATCTTGGCAATAAGTTCACCATTGTGACTAACTAACAACCATGCAGATGGGACATTTAGCTGGATTTGCTCATCTTTAACTATTCCATACAGGCTTCCCCATTTATCTGACAGGTTAAGGATCACAACACAGTCAAAAAATGTAATGGGTTGAAAAGTGGAACCCATGTACTGGGCAAAGGACTCCCAGAGGTCACCTGGGACTGACCGCATGAGCACTGCTTGGAGAGTCTTTCAGCTGACTTTGTGTCTTTCCCTCCACTCTCAGCTCACATGCATGATCAGTCCCACATGAGCCTCCATAGTGCTACCCTAAACTGTGGGTGACTCAGGGGTTCACACATGATGCCAGTACTTCCATGAAAAGGTGGGGAATTATTAGCTCAAATTAGGAGGCCTGCAAGGGGGGATACTCTAACAAGATGTTTTACACCAGTGTTTACCAGTACTTCTTCAGGGAGAAACCAGCCAGAGATCCAAAAGTGAGCTTAATTGTGTTTTATTGGGGTAGATATCACACACACAAGATCCAAGCAGTCATGCACCCACGAAGGACAAGTGAAGGAAATCTTCGGAAAGCAATATTGAGGTTAAAGTGAGTGATATTTACCAATCTAGAAGAGTAGTAAAGAAGCAGCGATGTGGCTCAGACTCGTATTTAAGGACAGTACACAATCAGGAATCGGAACAGCAGAGTGGCAAGCAGCAATTGGTGTACTGTGATTGGACTGACCAAAAGGTCAGGTTTATATACCTGATTTCTCCCTAGAGGGCAGGAGGAGTTAATGGCTCTCTGGCTGAGTAAACAATGAAGTTCACAGAGTGGACAATGAGGTCCAGAATGGGCTAATGGTCTTAGCATTAGGTGACAAAGGGCTAATGGCCATCCTGATAGTTTGGTACTTGTCAGACAAGTTTGAGGAGAAAGGAGAGGTTTGCTTTGTCGGAGGAAGAGGAGTTGACAATTAGCTGTCTTGTGGGAATCTTCCAGATGCTATTGTTTAGAAAGGTGGGTCATTAAAGCTAATTCTAAGCCCATTATCTCTGGAGTTTCTTGGTGATTTCTTGACTTTGACCTGGCTACGCCTGGAGGTGTTTTCTGACCTAATTTGCAATGCATGTGTTCGGTCAGCCTTTTCCTCTTATCTGGCCTGACCCTACAGCCATAGTAGTGTTACTGGCCCACACACATACCCACTCACACACACACAGATTTGATATGGTTTAATTGTCAAAATATATTAATTAATAATAATTAATACATTAATTGGCATTGATATAAAATGGACCTGATGTGATGGTCAGGCCAGGCTGGGCAAAGGAAAAACAGTGGCTGAACACATGTGCTGCAAAGTAGGTCAGAGACCCTCCTCTACCCACAGCCAAGGTCATTGTCAGGACAATCATCGGGTAACTCCAGAGAAAATGGGCTTAAACTAAACTGTAATGTTTCTCTGACGTCAGACAATCGTGACAAGAAGTTCTCACCAAACCACTCGTTGTTTCAGCCCTCCTTCCTAGCACCTGGACATTTAGCCCTATTGTCCCCTCACCTGCCCACTATTACAGAGCCATTATAACAGCCATAAACTCTTCGTTACTTCTGTTTTGCGCAGTCAGATGCAGTATGTTGCTTGTTGAATGCCACACTGACACTCTGATTTCCATACCAGTACTTTCCTTAGGTACAAGTCTAAGCTACTTTATTGCTTTCTTTGGCCCTCTCAGGATTGGTAACTATCACACATTGCCTAAACTTCGATATCAACAACTTACCTCCCTTTTCCTTTGGATAGCTGCCAGAAGTGTGAGAGTGCTTCAATCTTTTGTATCTATGACTGAACTCTTTTAGCACTCGGGAAGGAGTTTTTTTCAATAATGGCCAAGTGAAGTTCACCTTTCTCTCATTGATCCAACATGGATGAAGAATTTGAAGACATGTTTGATGAACTTTTCCCCTCCTACTGTGCATCTGAGCCTTGAGTCACACAGAGACTTCATGGTGTTGCAAACGTGATGCTCCTTCCCTTTGCAATTATTAAAATCATTGTGACTGAGTCTAGTTCTTCCCAAAGCTCAAGAGAGCTTTAGAGAAAAATCGTGTAAACATAATAATCAAGAGCAACAAGAGGCAATTTCTTGCAAAGAGACAGAAGAAATTTGATGTAAAATGACTCTACTGTTGGTACTGTTGTCCCTGCCTCTTTCTGTGTGTGAAACACAGGAAGCGCAATGCCCTCTGGAGTTGCTGGATGCTCAAGATAAGCCACTGAATTATTACAGGCCAGGAGATTTCCTCATCAGTGGAATCATCTCTCCAAGATACATTTTTCACCAAGAACCCTTTGTCTTCACCCAGTCTCCTTTCATCAAATTTCGTGAATAAGTAGAAACCCCTCAATGGATGTCATGCCCCACCCCACACCTGCTCCCCAGCTCTGCTTCCTTCCCAGGTTCACCCCCCCAATTTCTCATACCCATGATCAGTCATATTGAATTACTTCCTCTACTCTGCCTTGGTCTTGTGTTTTGAAGGGTGTTCTGGTAGCATCTAAATTCTGTATGCTCATATATTTTTAATTAATATGCACGTAGGATGCTGTAATGTATGCACCTCGAATTTACTATTTATATTTGATAAATGTTTGAAGTTTGTATGATGATGTATGTTTGGTAATTGTTTGCAAACAATTCTCCAGAGAGCTATATGTAGCTTTTCTGTGCCAAAACAAACAAACAAACAAACAAAAACCTATGAATTTGCATGGAGAACATGCTTTCTGGATCAAAAAAATATGACTAATATATGCAATCATGCTTGTGAATGCGTAAGATAGAACCATTGTGCTCTAGTGGTTTCAGCGTTGGACTAGGACCTTAGAGACCATCGTTTGATTCCCTGATCAACCAGGAAAACCTGCTAGGTGACCTTGGGATGTAACACATTCTCAGCCCCTGAAAACCCCATGATAGGTTCACCTCAGGGTCCCCATAAGTCTTGTTATGGCTCAACACACACCCCAAGATTGATATGGTTTAATTGGCAATTTTATTTAATTGGCACTGTGTTAACTGGCTTTGATATAAAATGGAAACCTGCAGTGATTAGACGGCCAAGGTGGAAAGAGGCAAATTACTGACTGTAAACATGTGACTGCAAGGCAGGACAGTCACACCCCCTCCCAGATGACACCAAAGTCATTGCCAGGCAGATTGCAAGGCAGCTCCAGAGGCAATGGACTTACGGTCAGAGCTAGACATCTCGGAGCAGAAAGAGGAGTCCACACCAAACTGATTGAACAAGTACAGGGGAACACTGTGCAAAGCAGCTTTCTATCAGGTTGGGGGAGAGCTGAGCAATCTTCTCTTCCCTTTTAGGCTGTAACACAGACGCAAAAAATGATTTGTGGGAAGGTCTTTCAATATCTTCTGAGGAACTTCCTTGAAGTTGGACTTCTAGTTTATTTCTTTATTTCTTCTGTATTCTGTATCTTGCATTCATTATATTGAGACAGAGAAAAGCAGGAGAGAAATATCATTAGCAAAAAAAATTGCTTTGGAACTTGAGATAGCATTGGTTCTTTCCCAGATTGTACTGTTCATTTCCATAGACAAAATTAGTCCTAATGCTTTTGCCCAGAAACTCCTATTTTTCTTGCCAGACTATGGCCCTTTCCGCACGTTACCTGCTCGCGAAGGTGGGGGGTGCCGTTCGTGCAAGCAGCCTCTTGCGCGGGGCACTCGGATCGCCCCTCCATTTTCCTGCAGCTGGGTTGCCAGTCGCACGGCCATCAAGCGAACGCCCCCCTTCCTTACTCAGTGCAGCCTGGGAGCTGTAGGCTGCGCTGGGGGACGAAACGCGACCAGCCTGGCTCGCCCGACATACCGCAGGGCAGGTAAGTGTGCGAGGGGCCTGGGAACATTACGCAAATGAGCAGTATTTTTGGCTTAGAGCCAAAAATAAAAAAATCCATGCACGGCCCGCTTTAGGCTCATCAAGACCGCCGCTCCCATTTACTCAAGGGCCCTCTCGCAAAAGAATCTCCGTGCATAAAGGGCCTGTGTGTAACAGAGCCTGGTGGTGTGGCTAGCCTGAGGGACAGGGCAGCCCTAGCAACAGGATTTCATGTAACCCAAGTGGCTCTGTGTAAGAGAGAAACCCAGCCCATTGGTGCATGGAATGGGTTGAGCTTTCTCAGGAGAAGCTCTATATAAGGTGCATTGACTTGCATTTCAGAGCTCCCTTCAGTGAGATTTCCAGAGAGAGAGATTTGGAGTTATAGCTTTTCAGTCAGCCAAGAAAGGTTGACTGAATAAGTGTGGTTATCTTTTTATAGGTCTAGAGAGACAGAGAAGAAATGAATCTATTTTGGGTTCGGTCAGAAGGTATGACCTAAACTTGGGAATTTAGTCTTTGGTCAGAAAGGGGAGTCAAAGGCCTGTTTGTGTGTGAAAGGTCTGCACCTGAATACTGTGTTAAGCTCAAGAAACTGATTGAACACTTTTTTGAATTTCAATTGTGCCTGAATATACTTATAATACCCAACAATAGGGATGGGCCAACCGAATCCTTGAATCTTCAGGAAGAATTCGAGATTTGCAAATCGAAATCTCTGTGCAAAAATAGGCAAATTGAATCTTTCAAATCGAACCAGAGAATTGGGGTTTTTTTATGTAATTTTATTTAACAATGAGTAATTTTAAAAAGTACAATTCTACATGTCCTTACATACTTGAGGATCACATTCGAAATGTACATTTTTAAGGATTGGTTATCATTATATTGTATAATATATACCAACAATCGATACTATTTATGATTACATATTCAGTTCTCCTCCTAGTTCTAATTTCTTCTCTTATCTAATTCTATTTCTTTTCTTATCTACTTTTACTTATGTTCTTACTTCCTTACTTCACCTAGTTCAAATTGTTTTTCGTACTTATTGAGTTTCTCTTCTTTATTATCTCTTATGAACTTCTTCATGTATTTTTATTTAAATTTGTACTAGTTACTGCTATTCTTTGCTGGCCGTATTTATTTTTTTTATTTTTATTTTATTTATTTATTTGTATCCCGCCTCTTGTTTTTCCCTTAACCATTTGTTTCTTTGTTTGATAACCTTTGACTATTATTCTTCTATGCTGCTTCCTGTTTAAATATAAATTCTTCAGTTGGTTTCCGTTCCTTCTCATTACTGCTTTGAGATCTTCTTTATATTATCATAGTTAGTCTGTCCATGTCTCTTAATTCTGTGACTTTTATTATCCATTCTTCTACCTGGGGAGTCCACTTGGTTTTCCATAGTTTCACATATACGATTCTGGCTGCTGTGATCATATCATTCTCCAATATTTTCCTCTTGTTGCTTTGTCCATTCTCTG
>CAOLHI010007775.1:0-12716 GCA_948474755.1 Ctenosaura bakeri
CTGAAACCAGATTCTAGACATCATGGTTTTGAATTGGATCTTGTTTAAATAGAAACATGAAAAAATAACAGTGTGGCCCTCCACATTCGGTAGGGTTAGGGCCGCAGGACCATTGTAGAAGTGGAAAAATCACAAATAACAAAATGTGTGCATGTGCCTGTGGGAAGAGGGTTGAGGTGTGGAGAATGGGCACTCAGGGTTCAAAGTAGGTCAGGGAAAGGAGAGGGAAAGGGTCAGCTTGGTGGCCCTATACTTCCTCTATCTTGCCCCTCCCCTTCCTTGGGTGTGAGGGGGCATCAGGAGAAGATTTTGGTGCTGTTTTCACTTAGTTATCTCAACAGGGAGGAGGGGAGAAGGGGGGCCAGGAATCTTGCCCTTCCCAGGTGGTTCAGGCAAATGCACACCTTTGCTAGCCTTGAGCATTCTTCCTCATTAGTAACTCTGAGGTTGCTCAGCCATACTTGTTCCAGTTTTCCTCTGTGAAATGTTGGATGATATGTGATGGGGTCACTTCTTCAGATTTGAAACCTGCAGACCTCCTCAACATTCAGTCTGCTGCCATGAAACTTGTGCAAGGGCCATCCAGTCCAACCCCATTCTGCCCAGCAGGAATATGTAACTAAAGCATTCCAGAAGATGCCCATCTAACTTCTGTTTAAAGACCTCCAAAGATGAGGAATCCCCCACCACCTCCCGGGGCCCTCTCTTCCACAGTCAAATAGCTCTTATAGTTAAAAACAAAATGAATCCATTGGTTGTGTTCTGGTCTTTGGAGCAGCAACAAACAAGCTTGTTCCATCTTCTATGTAACATCCCTTCAGATATGTAAATGTGGCTGTCCTGTCACCTTTCTGTGTTTTCTTTTCCAAGCAAAACATACCCAGGTCTCTCAGTCATTCCTAATTTGAATAGGGGTACTATAGCAGACCTCCAGCTGTTGTTCCACTCATTGCTGAACACAACAACTTTTCCTTTCTTTTGCCCCCTTCCCCAGATTATTATTCTGGAAGATTACGCTGACCCATATGATGCCAAGTGCACCAAGGGTCAGCGAGATGCTGAGCGGCTGGGAGAGAACGACGGCTATATGGAGCCATATGATGCCCAGCAGATGATTACTGGTAAGCATCCAGTCATGTTTTCAAGGTGGTGAGAAAGTAAGCAGCAAACATCAGAGGAGAAGTTGATAAAACAGAGAGTACAACTTTGGGAGCCTTTGTTGTGAAGCTGAGCCCAGGGTCCTTGCAGTTAAGCACCTGGCCATCCTCCCAGTTGGGGAGTACTGTGTTCAAATCCAGCCACCTCCCAAACCTAAGTGAATCACTGTGGACAAGGCTTCCAGCTGGGAAAACTTATACAGGTGCTGCTTGGGGATATTCAAACCCAAGTGTGAGATAGCTTCCCAGTTTCAGGAGCCAAGTCTGCCACTAATTGTTCAAAGAAAGGTCATTGCTGACACATCTACTTTCATTCCTGAGTAAAGTGGCACCAGCAACCCCCCAAGAGGTTGAGGGGGGATCAACCAGCATGATTCCATTTGTTAATCCAGCTATCAAAATGCTACCACCGATTAGGGTGGCCTGATGTCCCTTACTATAAGAGATGTACCCCGCTTAAAGGTGGAAAGTCTTTTCCTTTTATATAAATTGAACTAGAGGAAAAAAATTACACATTTTGGGGTTTGGGCCTTTCATAGACAGAAATGTCCGACCAAAATGGTGAGAGGCCTGGAAGCCATGCCCTATGAGGATAGACTTAGAGAGCTGGGTATGTTTAGTCTGCAGAAGAGGAGGTTAAGAGGGGACATGATAGCCATGTTTAAATATTTGAAGGGATGCCACGTAGAGGAAGGAGGGGGCTTGTTTTCTGCTGCTACAGAGACCAGGACAAGGAGCAATGGATTCAAGCTGCAGGAAAGGAGATTCCACCTGAACCTCAGGAAGAACTTCCTGACAGTCAGGGCTGTCCGGCAATGGAATCTGCTGCCTCGGAGTGTAGTGGAGTCTCCTTCCTTGGAGGTTTTTAAGCAGAGGCTTGATGGCCATCTGTCGGGATTGATTTGAGGGTGTTCCTGCATGGCAGGAGGTTGGACTGGATGGCCTGTGTGGTCTCTTCCAACTCTACATTTCTATGATTCTATGATTCTATGTAATTGATGAATGCGGACAGTATGTTAATTTTTCACAGAAACACATGCTAAGTCAATTGAAATCAATACTTTAATTTGATAGTTAGGGAGAATACATGCTTGTGAATACAGTTGGCCTTCCACATTCACTAGGTTTGGGATGCAAAAGTGGAAAAACACAAATATCAAAATGGGTGGGTGTGTCTGTGGGAAGGGGGCCGAGGCATGGTGGGAAGAGCAGGCTCCCAGGGTTCAAACCAGGTCAGGAAAATGGGGTGTGTTGGGATGGTGGCCCTATACTTCCTCTCGCTCACCCATCCTCTTCTTTGGATGTGTGGGAGGAGACATTGAGAGAGGGCTTGATGCTGATAAACTGGGCTATAATCCTTACTTAGCTGGCCAGGCAGCAGCTGGTAGAAGAGGAGGACCGGGGGTGGGTTTTTAAAGGGCTGCAAAGCCTGATTAGAGCCACTGAGAGGGAAGGTTCTCCTGGAAAAGAAGCGCTTGAGGTGTGGGGGCAGCAGTTGGAGAAATTCACAAATAATTTAATCTGTGAAAGTTAAACCAACAAATGTGGAGAGCCAACTGTAACTGCTTCCTGGTCACACATGAGGACACAATACCAGAGTGGCAAGATGGCGAAACTTACCAGAGCATGCAAACTATCAGATGCTGCAGTAGTTTACTTTTTCTTGAGCAAGATTCTACCCCCACTCTCCTCTTTCTGAGATAAGAGATTCTAGAGACAGCTGTTGTTTATCTTGCCTGTTGTAGGCTGACACACACAGCTACAGTGGGATCCTGCTCTTTCCCAACTAAAGCTTTATTGTATTTATTTATTTCTTCCTTCCTTTCTTTCTTTTACTGGAGATTCACTTTTGCAACCCAACACTGAAAGTCTGTGCTTCTCCAACTCTTCTTCAGTATCCTCACAATGCAAATGCTGCTAAAACAAGCAAACAAAAAAACCCGTCCAGCTAGATAGGGGATGTGGAAGAAACCAGATGCCTGAGGCGCAGCCTTAAAAGACTCTGTAACAATAAGAGGCTTTCTTATTAGTTACGTCTAATAGTTTGCAGGACCTGAGCATTGGTAAAAGATTGTCTTGAATGCCATATAAACCAACGTCAACTTGACAGCACCTAATGACTACAGATATAACATGAACACTATCACTTAGTATCTCTCTCTCTCCAAAATGATCTTGAAAGCATCTTTCTCTCTCTCTCCAAAATGATCTTGAAGGACAGTTGAGTAAAACAACCATACTAGTGTTGTTGTTTTTTTAATTTGAAGGAGTGAGAGCAAATATCTACCACAGCTGGAAAAGAGAAGGTCCAGATTTTGAAACTGCGGGCTGGGGAACCAGGAAACAAAAAAGAAAAAAAAAATCGGGCCTGGAAGTCAGTTTCCTGTTTCTTTGCTGGAAGAGATAAGGTTGGAGCACTTGAGGCTGGAGTTTTTGTTCTGGCCTAAAGTTTTATTTTCAATGGGAGGAGAAACGGAGGTAGCTGGCTTGCAGGGGACCTGGCTGATAGGACAAGAGGTGCCAACTTTATGGCTGTATTGCTGGAGATGGAGTGTTGAGGAGAGCTGCAGGTTTCAAATCTGAAGCAGTGGCTCCGTCGCATATCATCCAACATTTCACAGAGGAAAACTGGGACAAGTGTGGCTGAGCAACCTCAGAGTTACTAATGAAGAAGAATGCTCAAGGCTAGTGAAGGTTTGCTTTTGCCTGAGCCACCTGGGAAGGGCACGATTCCCCACCTCCGTGTTGAGATAACTGAGTGAAAACTGCTTTGGCACTTGGAATTCAGTTTGCAGCACTCTCAATTGTTTGATCTCTTTAAACAGAGGTTGGATGGGCATCTTTCAGGAAGGCTTTAGTTGTATATCCCTGCAGGATAGAGAGTTGGACTGGATGGCCCTTGTAGTCCCTTCTAATCCTAAGATTCTTTGATGCTGTGACTCTAGGGGTACAGCTGCTGTTGAACAGGGGTGCTATTCCAGGCCACCAGCCAATGGGAGCCCTCGTTCCCTGTCTTGTGGTAGCAGCCATGCCTGGAGGATCCATTTATACTTCCTGTTCCCTAGGCACTAAGCTCTTCCATATCCATACAAGCTCCTAGATTTCAGCTTCCAGAAAGCCCCTGCCTGCTACTGCATGCCTTCATATGGCCAAGCAACATCAAAGTGTGGTCAAGATGGTAGAAGTTATTAATAAGAAAGTGCAAACCAGCTGGAAGAGGCTGTAGCAGTTTCCTTTTTCCTGAAAGCAAAGGCAAGATTCACAAGGGAAAGGCAAGATTCTGCCTCCTTCTTTCCTCTCTCCTTTGCTGAATCCAAACTAATAGAAAAGATAAAACATGAAATAAGTTGCTTCTTTAAAGAAAACACTGGAAAAGAAACACCAAATAACAGTATGGGATGCAGGAAAGGCATTAATAAGAGTTTTATTCTTACAACAGGAAGCCTACAAGAAGAAATTAAGGAAACAGAAATATCAAAATATCGTGGAAGAGCTATTTCCACCGAATATAATTGAAACAGCCTTAAGTATAAAGAGTCTTTGAAGGGATATCATATGAAGGATGGAGCAAGCCTGATTTCTACTGCTCCAGAGACTAGGACACAGTGCAATGGATTCAGACTTCAGGAAAAGAAATTACATCTAAACATTAGGAAGAACTTCCTGACAGTAAGAGCAGTTTAATAGTGGAATATGCTGCCTCAAAGTGTGGAGGAGACTTCTTTGGTGGTTTTCAAACAGAGACTGGATGGCCATCTGTCAGCAGTGCTTTGATGGCTGAGGGAGTTGGACTCAGTAGCCCTTGTGGTCTCTTTCAGTTCAACAATTCTATGATTCAAAGTGCTGATTTTGACCTTTAAAGCCCAAATGGCTTGGGTCCAGACTATCTGAAAGACCGTATCTCCTTGTATATGCCACTGTGAGCTTTAAGATCTGTACAGGAGGTCTTTCAGTCACATTACGGGCATGCTTAGGAGAGAGCCTTCTCTTGCCAGCTGACCCCTCCCTAAACTGCAAGCCCCAAGATTCCATAGGATGTTGAAAGAGGAATAATTGTGCTATAAGAGTGTAGTGTGGAAATGACCTCTGTTGCTGCTTCCAGGCTGTGGAATTCCATGAGAGGTTCAGTTGACCTCCTCCCTGCTGTATTTCTACTAGCATTTGAAAGCATTTTTATTCAGGCAAGCCTTTGAATTTTAATTATGGAGCAGTACTGTGTCTGTGTGTGTATGTATAGTAGTATGCTGTATTTTAAATCTTGTACTGGAAATTGTTTTAAATATGTTTTAGTGTTTTAAACTGTTTTTAATCCTTTTTTCAAGTAATGTTGTTTAATTCTTTTTACACTTTTGTAAACTAATTTTTTAGCTTAATCTTTTTAAAAATTATTGTAAACTGCCTTGGGGGCCTCAGTACCCCAGAGGCACCAGATCCTGTCTGATCTTGGAAGCTAAGCAGGGTTAGTACTTGGATTTTTTGGTAGTCTACAGGGCCCGCAGAGGGTTCTGAAGCGTAGTACTTGGATGTGAGACTGCCAATGAATACCGGATGCTGTAGGCTACATTTCAGAGGAAGGAACTGGCAAAACTACCTCTGAGTATTCCTTGCCTAAGAAACTATAAAATTAATGGGGTCCCCATAAGTCGACAGGTGGCTTGAAGACACATACAGGAAACCCCCACTTTTTGATGCCTCATTAGCTGATGACTTACTCTTTTGATACTTCCAGACTAAGGACAAGTTCCATTAATTTGACTGGGGTTCATCTCTTTCATCAGTTTTTCTTGCCAAAGGCAGCTTGCTTGGAATCTCTTGCACGTGTGCCCTGCTTGCAAAGAGAGCTGAGAGGGGAGAAAAAAGGCACCAAGCCAGCTGAGAGACTTTGCAAGCGTTGCATGCATAGTCAATCCCAAATGAACCTCCGTAAATTTTTCATGCTCTCTACAGAACAATACATGGGTTCCTCTTTTCAACCAATATCATTTTCTGACAGTACTCTGATCCCTTACCTGTCAGATAAGTTGGGGAAGCCTGTATAAACAAGCTTCCTTGAAACCCCTCTTGGGAGAAATGCAGGATATAAATTCCACAAACAAACAAATAAAATGTCACTCTCTAGATGTTGGACTACAGGTCCCAGCATTGCTTACCAGTCAGGAACTACTTAGAGTTGCTGGGACTTGCCCTCCAGATGTTGCTGAACTGCAGCTTCCAGCAGCCCCAGTCATATTTGCCAACAGCTTTTGTCTGCATGGCTCCCATCCCACAGTAGTGGGTTAATTCAAATGATCTACCCCCCAAAACACACACAGAATGGAGTTGCTAAGTGAGGCACATCCAAGGGCCATCTTTATACCTTGGAACCCTCTGCAGGCCATGTAGAGTACCAAAAATAAAACAAAAAATTCAAGTCGCCAAAAGTCCACTTCAGATTCTCAAAAACTGGGTCTGTTTTAATGTTGAACAGTATAGGATTAGACTTTTTGTTGCTGAGTAAGTTGTTTCCAACTTATGGTGACCTGAGGGAAACTTATAACAGGGGTTTCTTGGGCTGAGAGTCTGTGACATGCCTAAGATCACCCAGTGGGTTTCCATGGCTGAGCAGGGAACTGAACTCTGGTCTCCAGGGTCATAGTCCAGCGCTCAGACCACTATGCCACACTGCCTCTGTTTAGAAATTTGGTCTGCTTTTATTGAAACTAGTGATTAATGATTCCTCTTTTTTATCTACTTATTCCTTATTGCTATAATGTTAGAACAATGGAATATGTAACTCAGAGCATTATAATACAATTTTACTTTGCTTAATACTTTGAATAAAATCTAATTAAATACCATTCAATAGTATAGAGATGCCTTGAAACCAATTTCAAGTAAATTATTGCATTAAGAATAAGAAGAATATCAATTTACTCTCCGTTTTTGGCTGGGAAAAGTTGTTCTAGGAATTCTGGAAGTGTTGAGGGTTGTAAAAGCATCCTTGCTCAGGTAACAAGCAAGGAGATCTGTAGGGGTATGCCTTTAGGGAATGGATTGTATCAGATGCATACTTTTTTTTTCCTTAGTCACCTTAGACTTCATAATTTCCTCCAGGTGCTCCAACAGCAACATGAGTTGCTTTGCTTTTTTGCAACTTCTTTGCTACTTCTTTTTTTTATGGTCCCAAATGACTACCATAAATATATGTAGCCCTGGGATCACACTTTTCCCTCTTCTGTCTTGGAAGCTAATGTACATTCCTTTGCTTAGCTCAAACAAACAAACAAACAAAAAGCTAATCTTGCTTCTATGCTAGTAGAGTTCTCCCACTTGTTCTGTTGTTGGGGCCATAGGCCTTTGCTCCAACGTCCTGTTCTTCTCATGGTGCCACTGGCCAGCTAGAATGGGTTCAATGGGTGAAGCACAATTCAACACACAGCTGGAACGCCTAGCAACCAACCCGGATGCCTGCCATCAGCTCCTGGGCCTTTGGTGTCCCCACCCAGAGTTGACACAGCCGGACAGAATAACAGGAAACCATAACTCCGGAAGCTGGAGCTGAAACAGGGCATTGTTGGCGGAGGAGGGAGTGTTCATATGTGTGGTATATGGGAAATTTTTCAAAAAGTGGCTTCAAGGCCAAGAGTTTCCTATATGATCTGCTCACTCCAGCCTGTTTTTTCTTGTTTTTGTTCTCTTTTTTAAATCCATACCTGCATTTTTGAATGTGTTCAAAGTACTTTTTCTATCCACTGCAGTCCAATTCCACTTTC
This sequence comes from Ctenosaura bakeri, assembly GCA_948474755.1. Lineage (NCBI taxonomy): Eukaryota > Metazoa > Chordata > Lepidosauria > Squamata > Iguanidae > Ctenosaura > Ctenosaura bakeri. The sequence goes on from CAOLHI010007775.1 coordinate 7,910, forward strand.
AGTTTTTATTATGCAATCGCAGACCATTGAGATGCAGGATCTCCTACATACAAAACACAATACAAAGGGTAAACAATGTAAAAGTGCCAAGAATAATATCAATCCAGCAATTATTTCATTTTTCAAAAACATTTGTTTAAAAAACTTAGTATAATTAAAAATGTGGGACGAGGCCCAAATATTACTCTGAGCCATAATTTTATGAATCTTAGCAACAGAGAAAAGAACTTTACAGCAATTTCTGTTACATGTCACCCCCCCACTGCCACAGTTGTGAGTTTGACTTTCACAGATTTGATTATTTATGAATTTCTCCAACCCCTGCGCCATAACTCAGGTGTTTCTTTTGTGGGGGAATCTTCCCTCCAGGAACTCTGATCAGGCTGCACTGCTCTTTAAAAACCCACCCCTTGTCTTCCTCCTGGCACTGGTTGGCCAGCTAAAAGACAAATCACAGCCCAGTTTCTTAGCACCACAAACCCTGTCCTGATGCCCACACAAACCCAAGAAAAGCGATGGATGGGAGAAAGGAAGTATAGGGCCACCATGCTAACTCACCCTCCCCTTCTCTCTCCTTTTGCTGACCTGGTTTGGATGCTAGGTGCCCCACTATGCCTCAGCATCTTCAGACACACCCGTATACCTTGATATTCATGATTTTTCCACTTTTGAGGGGGTCCTGAGCCCCTACCCCTCGTGAATGTAGAGGGCCCACAGTGGTATCCACTAACAGATAAACCAGTGCCATTCAGAGGATCTTCCAAATATTTTTAAAGAGGGATGTAATTCATCTTTTAGTAACAAGTAAACTCTACAGCTGATATTTTCACAATAGACTCATTACATTATATTACATAATAAGCTGCAACATGTCCACAGGAGGGCGACCAAAATGGTAGAAGGCCTGGAAAGCATGCTCTATGAGGAATAACTTAAGGAGCTGGGGATGTTTAGCTTGGAGAAGATAAGGTTAAGAGGCAACATGGTAGCTATGGTTAAATATTTGAAGGGATGTCATATGGAGCAAGCCTGTTTTCTGCTGTTCCAGAGACTAGGACATGGAGCAATGGCTTCAAACTTCAGGAAAAGAGATTCCATCTAAACATTAGGAAGAACTTCCTAATGGTAAGAGCAGGTCAACAATGGAATGCACTGCCTGGGAGTGTGATAGAGCCTCCTTCTTTGGCGGTTTTTAAACAGAAGTTGGATGGGTATCTGTCAGAAATGCTTTGATGGTGTGACTAGATAGCCCTTGTGGTCTCTTTCAACTCTATGATTCTATACCTGGATTGAGGATAAAAATCTCCTAGGAAAAGTGTAGGCCTGCTTTAGAAAGGGCAGGTCTAGCTTTGACCATTGGGCATTGACCATAGGCCTAAGCCACCTATCTGCAAAGTACACAAGATCCACTGAAGTCACATTCAGAGCTGTGAAGTAATCCCCATGCACTGTAGCTTGATCCTTGTTTATTGAACAATGCCTTTGGATAAATCAGTGCCAGTTTCTTTCCCCACTTTTGGAAGATGACTTGTTAAAGCATTTTTCTTTAGTCTATAGTGGCTTTTATTTTGTTTATTTTATTTATATCTCATCTTTCTCTTTGGACAGGAACCCAAGGCAGCTTACAACCAATTAAGAACAGAGTACGGCTAAAAAATTATTTGTATGAAAGTTTTTTTTAAGTAAAAATGACAATTCTGTTAGAAACACAAAGTTAAAACGATTAAAAATGCAATTAAAACATAATAAAACAGATAAAAAGCTCAACCCCATTAAAAGTCCCTTTTTGGCCACATAAGTTTTTAGCCAAAGGCCCATCTGAATAAGAAGGTCTTTGTCTGCCAATAGAAGAAGGTGGAAGTAGTAAGGTTTTCCACTAATCCTTTTGCTGCCAGCAAATGTGGGGTTTTCCTTTTATCCCAATCTCTGCCATCAGTGTAAGGACCTCCTCCTGTCCCTCCACTGTGGCCACCAGCTATGGGAGCTTCCTGGATACCCGTGTGGTTCCCACGCAAAACTTTATCTTATATCTGCACAAGACACCACAACCCTCCTTCAACTGCTCTCACTCACAGACGCTGCGTGTCTGAACTTAAGGTTTCCAATAAACCTCATATAGTATTCTCAGGGAGCCAGTGTGGTTTGAGCATTAGACTACGACTGGAGGCCAGACTCCAAATCCCCGCTCAACCGTGGAAACCCACTGGGTGGCCTTGGGCTAGTTACACTCTCTCAGCCTCAGAAGAAGGCAAAGGCAAATCTCCTTTGAACAAATCTTGCCAAGAAAAAAAATGTGCTAGGTTCACCATACTGAACATAACCAAGTTTCTCAACCTTTCCTCATATGTTTTGTTCTCCATAACTCTTATCATCCTTGTTGCCCTTCTCTGAACTTCCTCCAACTTCTTAAATGAGGTATTGAGAACTGAACATAGTCTTCCAGATGAGGCTGGACCAGGGCAGAATATAGTGGGACTATTACTTTCCTCATCTTGGAAACTATGGTTCTGTTAATGTAGGCTACATTAGTATTTGCCATCTCTGCTGCAGCATCACACGCTGGATCATGCTCAATTTAAAATCAACAATAATCCCAAAGTCCTTTTCACATGTAGTGTTCCTAAATCAGATACCTTCCATCTTATAAGTGTGTGTCTGGTTTTTGTGTCCTAAATGTAGAATTTTGCATTTGTTTCTGTTGAATTTCAGTCAGTTAGTTTCAGCCCAATTTTCTAGTTTATCATGGTCCTTCTGAATTTTGTTAGTATCTTCAAATGTGTTGGCTACCCCTCCCAGTTTTGTATTACTTGCAAACTTGTTGAGGATTCCCCATAATCCATCATCTAAGTCATTGATAAAAGTATTAAAAAGTGTTAGTCACAGGACAGAACCCTCTGGCATTCTGCTTGAGACTTCCCTCCAGTGTGAAGTGCAATCATTGATTATAACTCTTTGGACATGATTTTCCAATGAATGATGGATCTTTCTGATATTGTTTCCATCTATTCCACAGTTTAATCAGTTTGCTAATCAAAATATCATGGACAACTTTATAAAATGCTTTGTGGAAATCCAGGTAAACGACATCAACAGTGTTCCCACCATCTACTAAACTAGTGACCTGATCGAAGAAAGATATAAGATTACAGGATTAGTTTGTGAGAAATCTATGCTGCTTGCTACTAATCACTGCATTATCACCTAGATACTTAATCTGTTCTAATATTTTTCCCAGGATTGAGGTTAAAGTGACTGGTCTGTAGTTTTCTGGATCTTTTTTTCCTTTTTCCCCCTTTTTTAAAAGACTGGAACAATGTTTGCTAATCTCCAGTCCTCTGGCACTTCACCTGGTCTCCAAGTTCCTGCTGATGTAATGAGTGTACTATCATTTGGGCTAACAATTAGATTTAGGCATGAGTGTGCGTTTGTGGGAGAGCTGCACCATCCCCTTAACTCATATGCATGAATACATACATACCTAAGGATTAAGTTGTGCTGTGTCACCATAACCCTGCCACTATTTCTGATGCTATCTGGTAAGGTTGCTTTGGACTCTCTGGTAGCTTGCTTATTTCTTTAAAACAAGGATGGCCCTCCACATGCTGTTGGACTACCACCCCCAGCATTCCTTACCATTGGCTCCTCTGGCTAAGACTGGTGGGAATTGCGTTCTTTAAAGTGTTCACGTCCCATTTTTTGAAACTAGCTTTCTAAAACAGCTCAGGAAAGGAAACCAGCAAAGACCACTCTTGATCAGGAAAGGCATACTAAAAATCAAACAAGATACAATTTGTAAACTTTATGAAGTATATTCTGACCATGCCCTGTCCTTATTTCCCTCTGAATGTTTGCTCTTTTATGTGGTCTCTTGCTCCAACTTCCTTCCAAGTTCTTTTCTTCTTCTTGTCCATCTTTCCTTCGCTCTTCTTTCCTCTTTTTCTCTCACACACATTCACACCTAAGTTCAGCAGACATAGGATGGGCAAGCATCTCCAAAAATCTCCAGCCAGAACCTGGAGCACCATGACAACTGGTGGCTTCTTTGTCCGTGGAATGGCAGATTTATGCTGAGTTTTAGTCCAAACTCTAAAGACACTATCCAAAGTGCATAGCAACAGAATTCAGCCAGTTTGGACAGCTCCTTTAAAGTTTGGGATGAAACTTGGAATGGATTCACTGTCCCTTGACATGGAAGCCACTGGTAGAAAACACAAATTGCTTATAATGAAAGAATCCTGAGGCCAGAAGTCTGTTTCGGGTAGTACTGAGTCCTTTCTGAGACAAAAATCCCCTCCTGTTTATCTCTAGTTTTCTTCAGTTTAGTGGTGTAATTTATATGAGAAAGGGAGCCATTTTGTTATTGCTGTTATTAATAGAAGGTTAGGAATTGTTGCTATCTACTACAAATTATCAGATAGATAAATAGATAGCCAATAGAACATTCTAAACTGCCATCTTAAATGCAACTGAAGAAGACAGAAGCCAAAGCATTATGCTAAGGCCCTTTCCACACGGGGGTTTAAAAACGGTGTAGAGCGACCTCTGACGAGGTCATCTACACCATAAAGTGGATTGGGGCGGACTACTTTTGTATAGTTCCACACCCCAATCCGCGCTAGGGCGCCCGGAAGTGGCGGCGCCACATGCTTTTTAAAAACCACTTTTCAAATGGTTTTTAAAAAGCACGATCATGCAGCTGCGTGCAGCCCCGTCACAGCACCCAGTGTGGATTTGCAGGCACGCGCAAGGGCGTGCCTGCAGATCTGCCGGGGGCAGGCTTTCCAGCTGGCGAGCTTCTCCAGTTGGT